>JAXCHB010000064.1:7730000-7967500 GCA_036926305.1 Uropetala carovei | reverse complement strand
GGAGAGAGAGAGATAGAAGATGGAAGGGAGAGAGAGATAGAGGATGGGAGGAAGGGAGAGAGAGATGAGAGAGAGGGGGGGAAGATAAATGGAAAAGGCAGCTGCGTCGCGACGGAGCAAGAACGCCGAAACGATTCAGTGGAAATGTATTGAGCCGACACTACAATCGTCTGGCGGAATTGCATGCGTGCCTTTTCGGCTATTCGCACGGCCGTGTCCCACTGCCGTGGCCTATATTCGTCGCCCAAGGACTTCCAAAGGGACCCGCCTAGACAGAAAATAATGGAGTAACTGAGAGATATGAAACAAAGTAAACATGATCAAACTTTATGAATTGCACGATAGTTCATTTTTAATTAAAATGCATGCCATTAAAAGACGCGAGCTGGATTTTCAACAAGATTCTGTCTCATTATTATAACACGGTGCCCATAATAGTAGATACATTACGAAATTATCTATTTGGCACTCATACGGTTTGATTTTGCGACCCTTTCCGAGACCCTTCTTCCCTATCCCGTAGTTAGAGCATTAACATGCATAATTTCTGTGCCGCGACGTTTGTATCGATGGTGCGACCTTATTCAGGTGGGCGGGACAGAATATCGTACAGCTAATTGCGATTGCGACAGGTGAATCGTCGAATTTTAAGTGCCGGGGAAAAAATTTTAAAAAGTGAACGGCTCAGGATTTCAGGAGGATTCAAAAAACGCCGGCTTTTCCTTTTGCGTCGTTATCTAAAGATTGAATCGAAGAGATATCGCGAAGTTTCCCCCGTCGCTTGGGAGAAATTGGCCTATTTAGTGGCTACTTTTCAAATGAATTCAAAATAACTGTAACTATATAACTATATTACATGAATCAAAACTAAGTTTAGCTAGGTGATCAGAGTGAGTGAAGCAAATCATTATTATGTCCGTTAAATCCAGAATTATGAGACGACATCGACACACAAAGATAACAAGTACAGTTTTAGGTCAATAGCTCTTGAGAAACTTAACGAATCTTTTTATTTGACATAGCATGTAAAATAGCAGAAACTTAACGCTATTCTGAACGATAACGTTTGCACTGGAAGCAAACCCTATCGAAGGAGCGAATGAAAAATACGTCATAAAATTTATTCAAGTCATATCGAAGGTGCACGCAAATTTACGTAAACATACACGCACGCAAAACATCCGGAAATTTCGTGCAGGAAATTTACGACGGAAACCAATATGGGAGACTTTCATTCGAATGAGTTGCGATTCTAGATTCTAACCGGAAAGGGTGGCAGGGGTAAAAGGAGGAATGAAAGGGAAATAAAAAGGAGTGAAAAGAAAGTACGAATTATGGAGGGAAGGAAAAAGGAGGAGAGAAGAAAAGAGGGAAATGAGAGGGAGGGAGGGAGCGAGAGAGAGACAGAGAGAGGAAATGCGAGTGGAAGGACGCCACGGAGATTATTCCTTCCGTTTGGACGCAGAACAAAAACTCGAAGAGCGGATGCGAATGGAAGCGAAGGGAAATGGCGATCGCATAATTGCGGAAGGGAATGCGAGCCTAGGGAATCTAGAAGGGCGAGGTAAGAGGGGAAAAGCGGAGGCGGAAACGAAAAGGGGGAAGTGGTGGAGGAAGCGAATGGCCCATTTGGGTAAGTGGTTCGCGTATGTTAAAGAAGACGAAGTTCCTTAAACGGAAATACCTTCCCTTGGTACGAAAGTAATGGAGCGATCGATCGATTGATAGGTATAAACGACGCTCAATCGCTGGGGAAACAATTGAACATCGCTCTTGGACCTTCGTTTAAATTGGCCCGACGCACAAAGACATTCAAAATCAGTAGGATGTTGTCACTTTGGGACCAGAAATTACAATCTCTGCCAGACTAATAGAGGCTGAAATCTGCAATATTAAAGCCATTTAAATACGAGAATTCATATGCCTTGTTAGTGCATTCCAAAGCAAAGGTCGTGGGTTCGAATCCTACCCAGGAGATGATCGCATGCGCATGACAATAGGTCTAACGCATGTAATTATGGAAACTTGACTGTGTTAAATAAATTATTAAAATAACGAACAATTTAAAATAAAGTTACTATTTATTTAAAAAGTTTTTTAAAGAACGACAAAATGTTTTCGAAACTAGTACCTACCATATAATAATTCCGAGTAAAACTGGAAATTAACGCAAAGCGAAATTATTTAGTCAGCCAATCTCAATCGTTTCATAAAGTCACTCTGTGACTGAACCATGCATTTTTCTACGCCTTAAACTGCAGAAAATACACCAACGAATATACCCACTCATATTAAACACTGGCCAAAGTAGTCGCTCATTAACGACGAACACCGTGACGAACGATAGGCTAAAAAGTTCTCGAGACAAAATGATCTCATATGAGTGAGGAAAGTAACCATAGACGAACCATAGCTAATAATGATTTGTCACCGAATGAAAACCTGCCACAAAACCCTAATAACACCCGAAACAAATAATAACCACCCCAGACAGTCTCTCGCAACCCTCCAAGAAGCGCCAAACCGTGGTCCGACTTTCAATTGTCGTCCGCGCTCACGTGCACGGAGACGTAACAGGCATAACGGTACCCCAGCGCTCACTTTCCTCCTCTGCGTCGAGGGAGGGAGAGAGTGGAAGAAAGGAGAGAGGGAGAGAGTGGAAATGAGGGAGAGAGAGAGACCGAGTGAAAATGAGGGGGAGAGAGAGCGCGGAGGGGAGGGAGATAAAGAGAGTAGAAGGGAGGGAGAGAAATAGGGTGACGGCAAGCGTCTTCTTGGTCGTGGGAAGAGGAACGCCGCAGTGTGAAATTTGACCAATCTAGCTGGACAAAAGTCATTTTTCGAATTGTTACATTGGGCATCAAACGATAGTATAGCTCCTAAAAATCAAAAGTACCATGAGTCATGTTTCATTTGGCGATTGACTACATTTTTCGGTCTCTAGGAGAGCGTAAACAACCTCATATTATTGCGATGATGGCGCACATCGGCCGTCATATTATTGAGTCAGAAGAAGAAACACGTATAAGTCTGGAACGCAGTGTGATACTTTGAAAATATAAAATGAAAATTACAGACCCAGGTATGTTCTTTAACTTGGTGTGCAATTTCGTAAATAGTATTAAATTATTTGCATATTTTTGCATGTTTTTGAAAGGCATCTTATTTTAAGTGTTTATAATTTTTGTTTCTCATTTGACGAGACCTACAAAAAAATCCCCGGCAGTCCCCGCTCTGAAATTTATGTATTTATTTAGTGTTGTTCTTTGTCTTTAAGCATGCAAAACCCTAGAGTGCGGAAATGTGCGAAACGTATGTCTTTTTAATTTTTTAGAAGCACGCGCAGAAATTCCAAGAAGGCAGCTTTTCGAAGTATGGCGCAGAAATTCCAAGGGAACAAGGAATAGCGAAATGTTGTTGTCAGTACTTGCGTTCTTTGAGTTGAAGCAGTGCAGTGAAGACACCCTTCATTGTTTAAAATCTTTTCTATCGGAGATTTCATCAAAATTTAATGAAAAGTCGGTCAAAAGTGGAAGGTGTCTGGAATATTTTTTGCATAAAAACTCGGACTGGTTAGATAGAGATTTAGATTTCCCTGAAGAGGTGTGTAATGAAATTGAATTAAGAGGTATTCAAGACTTAAGTCAACCAAGTACAACCGTGGGTAGACCTGTAAAAAGTTTTGAGGAGTGCAGTGAAAGAAGTAAAAGACGGAAAGTGCAAAATATTATCCAGGAACAAAGTCAGGGAGAAATTTTGTTGGCAGCCGAGTTAAGTTTGAGGACTTCAGGGAGAAGAGACGCTGCCAGCATAGTCCACCAACTCTCGCTAGCCTCACCAACACGAGCTAGATCCATCAAAAAAGTAAGAAAATTATTTCAATCAAAATCAAAGCAAATGAATCCTGAACAGGCATTAGCATTTTATGTTAGCGCTAATTTGATGAGCAATCAATACAAATTATTGTATTCAAATGCAAACGAAATGGGTTCAAAATTGTATCCTCCTTTCCACGTTTTGCGTGAAGCAAAAAAAGCATGCTATCCCCCAGAAGCATTTTTGTTACAGAAATCTGCGCAGAAATCAACCTGCAATCCATCACACAATTCAGCGTTTGATAAAAGTTCAAGAAGAAGTTTTAAAAACTAAATTTAAAAATTTGTATCCAATGTCTCACATTAATATGCAAATGGGGTTGTGATGGCAGTGCTGGGCACAGCCAGTATAAACAGGCATTCACCGAAGAAGGCTACAATGATGAATATTTGTTCATCATATCTTTTGTACCAATACAGCTATTTACTGAATATTCTGATAAAACACTATTGTTTGGCAAAACCCTAAAACGTCGTCCACGAAATTTTGTCGCCCCATTAAGTTATTGTTCGCAAAAGAGTCTAATACACTCATTAATGAGGAGGTGAAAAAAATTGAGGACCAAATAGCATCTTTGTGGCCGACTAAAATAAAAGTTGGGGTGCACGAAATTTCTGTGACACAAACACTTTTGATGACGATGGTTGACGGCAAAGTATGTTTATTGTTGCTTAAAAATAAATTTGAATGTTATTGAATATGTTTTAATAAATAATTTTGACACAGTTTTCTACATATTATATTGTTTCTGGTTTTTAAGCATTTAGTAGTTTTAGCTGTAAACATTAAATAGAAGTTCTTTGATGTTAAATAAAATAATTAATTTTTGCCCCATATTTTTACGATTTTTGTATGAAAATAAATACATATATTTTTTAAAATCTCGAAAATATGTTTCAAAACAATTGTCTTTAAGATAAACAACCTTTAAGAAAATCAAAATGCAACACATTTGCATAGAACCGTGTGGAATATTTTTGTCCTCCTAGATTGGTCAAATTTCACACTGTGCGCCGCAATTGAGTGCGAATAATAACAGCGTACCTGCGAGTATATGTCGCGTCATTCAAAGGGTTACAGGGCGTGTGGGCGGTGGTGGTGGTGGTGGGTCAGTGGGTGAGGATAGGTCCGCCAGACAGCCCTAAACGAGGGAATGGGGAGGGCAAAAAACTTCACGACCCGGTGGCCACGGAAAGAGAGGGAAAGGAGAGAAAGGGAGAGCGAGGAAGGGAGAGGAAAGAAACGGGAGACGGAGGAGGAACTGACGACAAAGATAACCCAGATATCCACAAAACGGTTGAAAAAAATAACATGCGCATTTCGCCTACAAGACAGCCTTCTTCAATGGCGAAATGTCCATCTGGTGTTTCCGGTCTTTTGCGGCTGTCGGTTTTATATTAGTCATCACGCCATGAGGTGAGTTGGATGTTTTATTTTTGGAAGGAAAAGGAAATAAGAGATTTGGAGAAAGGGGGGGAATACTTTATTTAGGAAGGAGAGAAAGAGAAATATGTACAACAAAAGGAAATGGAAAGAGAGAAAGGTGGGAGCAAAAGAGAGTATGGGAGGTTCAAAGGAAAGGGAAACCGAAGGCGAAAGAAAGGAAAGGAGAAATGAAAGAAAGTGAGATTCGAAGGAGGGATAGGAAGTTGGCGAGGGAGGGGAGGAAGAATGGGGGAGGAGTGGAGAACGTAATATGTATAACCGAGAAGTGAAGCCACGCGGTGGGTGGTTCACCCTTCCTCCCTTCCTCCGCAACTCCTTCCCTCTCCGACTCCCTTCCTCTACAACTCCCTCCCTCCCTCATTCCCTCTATGTCTCTCTCTCTCTCTCCCTTCATTCCGAAGTCGTAAGGTGGATATTCTGGTCGACTCGCTGATACAAAGAAGAAAAAGTACGCCCAAATCGTGATGCGCATCAGATTAACGAGACAAATGAATCCGTTAAAAAAAAAGTAGGAATCGAGAGAGTTTAATATTTTCGTCTCGTGGCCGAGTTCGAACCGGCGACCCATCAGCATCCAGATGATCATGTTCAATTTCGCGAAGAATGATCGCACGTTCAGTTCGTCTGTAACGGAGGTCTGTCCAAGAGAGAGAGAGAGACAGAGAATGAAATTCACACGGTTCGGCTCGTTTCCCTCGGAATCATTCCTCGATATCTTTGTCAAAAACGATTTATATCGTACATTTTTTTAAAAAAACATTGCCGGCATTAAAATTTCACCAAAGCCGACGGCAGCGTTTTTAATCGCACGAAACGGGTTGCCTTGACGGTAATGACGGAAAGGGGAGCAACTCATGCAGGACGGAAATAGGAGAAAGGTCATTTCCAACAACGCTCCAAACTTATGCAACTAAAGTGTAAATATAGCCATCAATTAAACGTCAATAGATTTTGATAGGTATTTCATTTCTACAGTTCCTCGACGCCTAACGGAAAAAATATTTTCAATTTAACTCGCACGCGAGTATAAGATCTCATCAACGAAAGTAAAATTGCGGAAATGAAACGAATTTGAATCGGTTAAAAAATGTTATATCACGGTGAATGATTCCCAAATAAATTATTTAAAAATATATATTCGTAGAAAAATAACTTGGTATCCTGCGTAATATGGAGCACATGTCGCTTTGACAGAATATCCTTTGCCGATATCCGTTTTAAAGGAAATATGAATTTAATTGAATATAGTCGATATTTCTGGGCGAGATTGAGACATATTAGCAAGAACTGTTATGCAAGTCTCTGCAATCATTCCGAAGTTTTATGCTGAGAGAAATATAAGTAAGCTGCAACACTATATGAAGGCAGTTTCTTGAAGGTACACGAATGTCGTGAAAATAAAATTATTTTAGTAACTCTTACAAAGATACGGAGGAGCTAGTAAGAACAATAAATGGATAATTAAACTATTCTGATTTGAAAATAATCACTAACAAAAGTGGAATAAGTAGTTACAAGCTTTGATTCGAAAAAGAGACTGATGAGCATTTCTTTCTTATTTATCACGTCATGAGCATCATAAGAATTTTGGCCCACAAATCGAATCCCTAGAGATATACCACGCTGAAAAATACAAACAAAATATATATTAATACAAAGACAAGAGTTGATGGCAGGGAGTGATATCAGCTCATGAAATATTGGCTAAATATAGATTTTAGAATCTGAGAATCGAATCTCGAAGAAAGCCTATTATCGTTGACTAAAAAATTGGTAACTATTTAGAGCGGCACATAACGCAAGGAAAATTAACTGGAAATTAAAAAACACATTAAATACATATGTAGCAGAGAGACAAAGTTCGAACAATTACCGTCGCTGTATATTTTTTTCAGAGCATAGATATTTTTACGAAATTTGCATGAAGTGAAGTAACGAGGAGGAAAGGGAATGATAATTGCTTACATTTTGGAGGAATGGTGGAAATACGAAAGGTTTAAGCGAAGGGATTGGAAAGGAAATAAGTCGGGTTTCGAACTGCGGAGATATCGAAATCATTAGAAAGCAAAGGATCGTAAAGCGATGAAGATAGAGATATATCCTCCAGCAACGCTCAATAAAAAAAGACGAAAGCCGTTCCCCTCTGACATTTCGAGTCGATCTCTTCATTGAGATTTTTATTCGACATCATTTTTTCCTCCATGGGCGCTATTAAGCGCGGTCTTGGCATTCCTCGACATCCTTCCTCAGCGCCAATCTCTCTCTCCATCACGTTCTCTCTCTCTCTCTTCTTCCTTCCATCTCGTAAATTTCAGATCAAATCAGAAACTCCGGTTTTTGAAATATGAGGCTCCCGCCTTATTTGTTTGTTCCGAATCAATTTATGCAGGCAATTTATGACCACTTGGAGCGTATCTCCAAAGGTTGCTGCTACCTTCTATTTCACTGTATAGAGACTGACATTTTGAAGCCCAATAAATTTTCATTCGCGGTCCTGTATACTTTTCTTCCGTTACAGGCGGAGTTGGAGATTCGATCCCGAGCGAGGCAGCCTTTGAGAGAAACCCCCAACACAACTAATAATCGATCGCCTGTCAAATTCTACTATTTCGTTCCGAAATGACCTCGCATTTTCGTTCGATGTATAAGGGCAAAATTTTTCACGCTGCCTAAATAAAGTAAAAGCTTGTTCCATGGTCGGATGACTTTTTTTTAAAATTAGAAATCCGCCTGCTCTTCGTGCATGTATATTCACTGTGATCTCCTTCCATAACAAATGTTTTAAACGTCTGTTTCGCATCTGCTGCACCGATTTTTCACTTTTAAAAAAAACCATCGCTAACCAGAAACAACGCGTGCTTTCAAACTACACGTCTTTTAATATACTTATTGATAATACTCGATTTCGGAATAATTCCCACTCGCTCATTCAATTCGGTGAAAGCTTTACTTAAGGTCTCTCCTAATATCACTTTCCAATGCTGCCAAACCATTCTTTTCCATAATTTTCCCCAGTAATATCCATACTTTAAGATAATTTTCGTATGCATAGCTCTTTAGTAAATACTATCAATCAATCAAATCCGCCAGAGAATTATCGAGCTCGTATTATGGCTGAAAACAAATTCAGGAATAAGCAATGTAAACCTTGTTATGACTATTGGAGTCGCCTAAGACAAATATTTACTTTTTCAATGTGCTTATTCTTAAAGGAAACACTCAACGATAAAAGTGATAAGGATCGCTCAGAAAATGTTCACATTTTTTATATAACCTTGTAAAGACCGGGGCTTCACCTTCATCGTCAGTTCCTTCACAAACCCATTAAGCGCGACATTAGTCTAAACCAGGGGTGTACAGCATACGGTCCACCGACACATTTTATGCGGCCTGTTCGGATCAGGGATTAACTCAGCTGATTCGCTCCTTTAATATCAAATTTACGATTAAAATTTATAAATTATATTTGTTTGCCACTTCATTTTATGTAACGTTAAAATTGCAAGTAAAATTTGTTATGGTAATTAATAAATCCAGAATGGTGTATTTAAATTATTTTTATGGACAAAATTTTCATAGTGCTTATATCCATTCAATGTCGATTTTGGCACGCGTTGAGTTTTGCACCACTGGTCTAAACTCGAGTCTTTCTCGCTTTTTGCAAAAAAATGATTTCTTTAACAGTGAATCTCGCCGTTCCCATTTTGCGATAGATTTCTTTTAAGCTTCGCCAATCAATCTTGAGTTATGCTTAAACTGACGAACAGGTATTTTTACAGCGAACCACGCCATTCCCACGTTAAGGTGGACTTCTTTTAATTTCAAACCCGGCCAATCAATCTTGATCAATCAAATTTCCTTGAGTTATGCGTAAATTGACGAATTAAATACGGAATAATTCTCATTCCCCGCCGTATCGGGACGACGCGGGAGCAAAAAATTACTTTTTATTGGGCGCGGCAGTAAAAACGTAGCGACCATGTTGATTAACTGCTGGACATTGTTCCCGAGTCACAAATCATCCGTAATGGCGGTTAACGGTGGCCATCGTGATCAATGGCGACTCGCCTTCATTCCCAACACAAAAAGGACGGGGCAAGGAATTCGTAGGTAAGATTCATAACCACGACCTCTTTTGTTCCATCGTGATGGTTAACCCTACTACCGGAGGCCGAATCGAAAAATCCCACAAGACTCCGCGTCGCGGCACGCACGACGTCCCCAACAGCCATCATCGGGGACGACGAGGGAGAAGCGTGGGGGGGGGGGGAGGGGGGAAGTGGGAAAGAGGGGAGGGAGAGTCAACACAATCGGCAACCGAATGGGGCGCTTTCGGGCAGATTTGACAGGATTTTATGTAAAAAAAATCCGTCTTCGACATCGGGTCACGTGTGCTTCGGAGATCGTGACGGGCATCCGATTGACATCCCTTCGTTATATTCCCGTTTCTTTCCACCCATTCCACCCTCCCCTCCTCCCTCACCCTCCCTCCAATCTCCGCTACCTCCACCTCACTCTCTCTCTCACTCACTCTTCCTTTCTCTCTATAGAGACAATGGTTTTTCTCGTCCGAATTCCTCTCCCTCCCTTTCTATCCTTTCTTCAGGTGTCTCTCTTTTCCATCTCCATCTCTTCCCCCCCTCTCTCTCTCTCTTTCTCCATTTCTCCCCTCATCCTCCCATCATATGCACTTCCGTCGACCTTGAAATGAACTTATGCCCTCCATTTTCTTTTCCTTTTGTCTCGTGCTCCGTTCAATCCTAAAATCCTAAAAATCGACACTTGTCCCGCGACACTTCGTTATTTCCGTCGTGCCGGCGGGGAAAATGATTTGTTTTTTTTTATTTCCTTTAAAACGAGTGTGATTTTTTTCTCGCGTTTGTGCGATTGAGGAATGGCTGGCCGGTCGGATTCTCGAAATGAGATAGTCGTGTTTGCAGGTTTTGGAAGGCCTTGAGAGGTTCGTGAAAAGAGGTACCAAAAGTGAAAAATTTCCCTAAAAAAGAGGTTGCGTGGAGACAACGTTTTCGACAGATAACAGATTGTGATCGCACGGACCGCCACATCTATATAGTCTAGAAGCTTGTCGTCCTAACGAAATTTATTGTTCGAAAGTAGGTAAAACTTAATCAATAATCACGTCGTTATTTATTAGGTAAGTGAAATTCGGGCATTTTTACTACTCTAAAATTCGAAGTCAAGTCCGGAATCTTCCATTTTAAATAAATGAAAATCGAAGAAGATGTTACTCTATATGCATAATAAAACACTTAAGTCAGTATGAATGATAATATAAACTATAAAACTGTGCCGTTACTGTTAAATCGGTTTATAATTTCGTCGGTTTCAATAATGATTGATAACACAAGTCCAAAAACTGAAGTGGCGCGCCTCAAAAGGTGATCTCAATGATTAGGATGGTTTATTCCAATTAAGGTGAATATTCTCAATTTACGAAACACGCAAAACATTTTGAATGATTACCTTTAAGTAAACCATTGCTTGCTAAAATCTTTCCAATAATACAAAAAATTCTTTTCTTCTTAACTGACATTAAAATTAATGTTACTCATATGTACAAATTAATAACAACAGGACAATACAAAAACTTATACAAAATACACACGATGCTATACGCTTGTAATTGAATACGTGAATTATTGAAAAAACTTCAAATCGTAGCCTTAAGCTCTGGTATTTAATTTTTCATTAAACGAAGACGGATTCTCGACCTATTTGAACAAAATCCTTGCCCAAAAAACTGAACATCGCTTTAGTTGGAAATGTCAACAATGCCGTATTAATAATTCTCAGCTTGCTAAGCATAAATGCCAGAAGGGATTCGTTGACACTTTAATAGTTGATTTAACACCGAGTCGCCTCCGAACGGACAACGATATATATAATGCAAAAGGCGACAGGGAGGCGTAGCATCCACGTGGAAATTTACGTAATAAAGAGAGAGTCAGAATAATAATCGATCGACCTATGTTGGTTTGCACGTAGTATCTCGAGACGAAAACGTCCCCTTCGGATTCTCACGTGGATGAAACTCACTATTTACGAATTCTTAGGAAGCGACGAATGAGAACGCTGATGCATTAAAAGATCAGAACCATTTATGCTGATTTTCTGACTTAATAATCGACCGGATGTGACTTTGTGGGCATATTGTTGACCATAAACCGCTACAAAGAAACGGGACGACGTTTAAAGAAACATTTATAGTTTAAAAAAAACGAAGAGAACCTTTCAATAAGAGTAAACAGAGAGGATGGCCAAAATTCGCGACCTGTTTACATGAACTGCTGGTAAAAGAATGGCTATTAATTCTCGACAAATTTCATTTAAACGAAGAAGAAAAATAACCATTATAAATAAAAGTGAATTAAAAAACCCTTTCGTTGTTTATATGCCCATCTGTCCCGTTTGTTATGCTATCCCGATCGAAGGACAATTGGACTCGATGGCGACTATTTTGCAAAGTTCCAACAAAGGGAAAAATTGAGACTTATCCGATCAAATATTTCATAAGTTAATGTTCATCCTTTGAGCAATCAATCTACCTAAAACGATCGTGTCTTTAGTCTCCCCTATCAACCCTTAACAAAAAAACCAATTAATTTGTTGATAATTACAAGAATATTACTTTAGCGAATGCTCCTTTGAGAAATTCACCGCCGTAAAGTGTCCTTAAATATTTTTTCAATACCAAACTTAATTCCTTTGCTCGAAACTCATGATCTTTGAATTCAAACAATTTTTAAAAATTATCGCAACAAATTCAACGATTCTTGGTTCGCAGCGAATGCGCGAGAAACCTAATTGTAAATCCGAGAGCACGTATGCGAAGCACACAAGCACGAGAACTTCTCCCGAACGCAATTTTTCTCCGAATATACACCGACTCGCCTATCTCTCTCTCTCTCTCTCTCTCTCTCTCTCTCTCTCTCTCTCTCTCTCTCTCTCTCTCTCTCTCTCTCTCTCTCTCTCTCTCTCTCTCTCTCTCTCTCTCTCTCTCTCTCTCTCTCGAGCTCACATGCACGAAAAAAAATAGAAAACATTACGGACAGCGGTAAACAAAGAGAGGATGAGAATTCTTTGTAAACAATGCCCCGATCATTAACAAGGTACGGCTTCCCTAAGAATGAGGGGAGCCGACGCCGGCTGGAGGAGAGAATACGGGAGATAGGGAGAGTGGGGAGGGGGAAAGAGGTATAGGGAGGGGGGAGGGAGGGAGATAGGGGGAAAGAGGTATAGTGAGTGAGAGAGAGAGAATGAAAAAAAGAATAGGGAATCTTGGGAGGGAGTGAGAGGAAGAGGATGGGAAAGAGATGTAGAAAGATAGAGAGGGAGAGGGGGGAGGGGAGGGGAGGGGGGGAGGGGGGGGAGGGAAGGAGAAAGGAAAGGAGGGGAGGAGAGAGAGAGGTGGCAGCTGTGGAAGAGAATTGGAGGTGGACGACGAAGGGGAATACAACAGAAACCGTTAGTTGATATTTAAGGAGGACATTTCGTGCGAACGAAATTATTAACTTTACGGAAAAACGTATCAATACGAGAGTCGGAAGAGAGATACTTGCGAGCGGGCGACTTTTCAATGGAGGAGAAGAAAAAGACTAAAAAAGGTTCTTTAGGTCGGCTGGGAGGAAGGCGGTTGAATAAGCAGATGTAAATCATATTAAGGGTCGAATTAGGTCGGATCCCCCTTTCTTTTTCCCCTCCCTCCCTACTATTCTATTCCTACGCCTCGGTTTTTTTACGCTTTTTTTTCCTCTCCTGCGGCCATTTTTCTATCCATTCTTAGGGTGTGGGTCGTTAACCTCGCTTTTTTCCACGCTTTTTTTCCTCCCTCTGTTTTGATGGAGTTCAGTCACGCGAAACATTTGGGATGACCGAGTGGTGCTGGTGACGTACTGCGAAAGAGGGACATCTGCACAATTTGGGAATTTCGGAACCCTTAACAAAAAACAAAGTGACTGCTATACGCGAGGGGTTCTGATGAAGACCATCAAAAGTTGGAGAGGCTGCGTCGAGTGGAACAGAAATAGCATAAGGAAACGAGTTGAGGCAACGGACGTGGTGACGGTTCACCTGTTAAAAAAACAGGCATAAGTGCGAGAGGAACTTCCAGACCATTTTAAAAGATAAATTCGCTTTATTACAGTTGATATAAAAATAAGTATTATACTAAAGGCTAGGAAACGGGAAACCGCAAATTACGAGGGGCCCAACTTCGAAAACACTCGAAACTAACGCGTAGAAAGGGGAGAAATAATTAAATATAACATGAAAAACAACAAATTAAATTAAAATAGAACGTTTGCTGATAAACGCAATGGAAACTGCATCTAAACCATCGATAAAAAAGAAGGAAAAAAGTGCGTCGGCCGGGAATCGAACCCGGATCAACTGCTTGGAAGGCAACTATGCTGACCATTACACCACCGACGCCCTTGGATCAAACGGCTCAAACACAGAATTTATTACATCATTGCGGGTCACATCACTAAAGAGTTTTAATTAGATGGTAAACATTCGTTGATAGGCGTAGTTCAGACACGTAAGTAACCTATTACGCGATAAAAGTTTTCGTGCTTCAATAGTAATTAGTACGACGGTAATGCGTTCCTTAAAACGACAAGCGTAGTTACAGTTATTTCAATTGATAAAAAAGAAGAATCAGAATAATTATTGGCATGTGTTGCATTGCAATTACTCAAAAGTCTGCGCAAAACAGCAACATATTTAACGTCGACGCCGTATACTTTTGCACCTAAGTTTATTCTTTTCATGTTTAAGTCGTGCTCATCCCTCGTGAGAGTTCCGTGTAACTGAAACCGCGCAATTTCGCAAAATTTGAGCTGACAGCGTAATTTTTTCTAGGTTCGTAATCCTAATCCGCTGGCGGGGCTTCGCGCCGTAGCGGCAGTTGAGAGTTGGGGCCGAGTGCATTCGGAAAAGGGCGCTAGATGGAAATGACGGCGGCCTACTTCCGTCAACTGGAGCGACATCCGATTCCACGAGGTCGAAATTCTATTTGCCGTATAAAAAAAAAGAAGGCTCCCTCGGCAACGCAGAAGCGAGGAAAGGGAATAAGACAAGTGTAGAGATGGGAAGGCAAACACCGCTGCGCTGTCATGGAAAAAGTGGCAGTGGTATGGATAATAATACATTTACGTCCCTATTCTAAATGTCAAAAAAAATTTCCGCAAACAATTATCGAAATAAGTAACTGAATTAATTATTACCAGTCTATGCCAGATGGATTTTTTCACAGTGATTAATCGTTCATTGCGTGAGACAGCCAACTTCTTGGCAATGAATTTGGGTTGTTTTTAAAATGATTGCCGAATAGAGAATCTATCATTCTTTTAATACTTAAAGTATGATCGGAAAATACTTCGAAATAGTAATTGGAAATTTCTGAATAAATTAACACTTTCATCCCTTACTAATAGTAATACTGAATTGGCTAAGTCATCATGACGAAGGAATAAAATACTTGGTATTCTTCCACAAGAATTTTACTAAGCATCACCTTCTTTTGGCAAGATTCCAAAGGTTTTACTTCTTTATTCACTTTGAATATTTGCCAGTTCTACAAAATTAGGTGGTCATATCGCCGTTCTTAATGTAAACATTACGAAACTTCCCAAGGATTCGCATCAATCGCCATTTACGTGAGTAATAATGTTCCTTGAAAATTTTTCCGATGTAACAGAAAAGTCCGATGCCGCATCACTCTCTCTCTCTCCACCCACTCTTTACCTCTCTCTCAAGCTCACCTCCTCCTAGCCCTCACCCACCCTCCTCCGAACACGGCGGGACAGGTGTAAAAAGGGAAAGGGTCGGGAAGTGACCACGCGATGCCCTCTTACCTCTTTCTCTCCTCTGGCACCTGCGGACGGCTAATGAAACTGCCACTGCCTTTCATTCATCTCCAACGGAAGTCGGGTTATTTTTTCCAACCTACTGCTAAGAGGTGCGCGAGATTAAAAACTCCGGCGCAAAATATCGGACGCCTTCTGTCGTTCCATCAAACACCATGCGGGTTACGGATCTTATCCATCGAAGGGACGACACTGGAGGGAAATGCCACTTGCGCCGCGGCGGAGGCTGCTTTGTTTACTACCAGTGACAAAGCGAGCTCGTGCGAATATATTGTCGAACGCTATACCCCCTTTGCGCATAAATTCTCTCTCTTTTCGATTTAATGTATGAGATACGAACCGAGTCGGAATGCACGTAATTCGAGGAAGCGAATACGTGGTGTTGTTTGCCCCTTTTATGTAAAGAAAAAAAAACAGAACCGCGAGGAATAGCAGAGGAAATCGCACCGGAACAGCAATTCCTGACAAACAAACTGCACGCAGATTTTTATATTACGCATTCAGTTCCGTTCGTCAGCTCCATTTTGAATCTCTGCCTTTTATGGATATATCTTTTTATAACTCGTCCCGCGAAAAATATAAAAGGGGAATTCGGGGGAAAAAACTTTCCCAACTTCATCGTCCGAGGCGTCACTCTCCGAAACCACAAGACGACACTAATAACGAAAGCGTTTGTTACTGGGTTCATCCTGGCTGGAAAATTTTACAAAAAGCGCTTATTTGAAATACCGAGGCGAAATAACCCAATTACGTAATTAAGACCGATCAATATTTAATAATACCGATCAAAAGTTATCAAACGACGCGAACTCGCGCAAATTGTAAGAAAAAGAAAGAAAAAATCGACGGATGATTTATACAAAAACTAATATAGTACATACGTATATATATATTCTCCGTGGAAAGGTTTTTCTCGTAACGACCTTCGAGAAATTATTTACGATAATGATCTCGATCATAAACTCCCGACATTTCAAAACCAACGTCTCCACTTGCGATTTTGTGTTTCTTTCTCTTCCGACGGACGCAACGAGAGCGATCGTATTTAGAGCTTTTGCGTGTCTTATGCCGTTAAAACGATCCTCACACGCAAAGTGCATTTCTCGAAATAAAAAAGTTTTTTCAATCGCTTCGATTACCATGTAAATTGCGCGGTAGATTTCCGCAAGAATCATGCGTCGCCGCCGCCTTCGCCATAACGGTAGCCGAGGGAAGCGGTTTTCTCCCGGCGTTCCATCGCCAGACTTCTTATCGCTGGACTCTCACAGCTGACGAGGTCAAGGCTCAGAGTGGGTGAGTTTGTGGGGTAGAGCGTCACTCTTTGCACGCAGTCAAGGTCAAGGAGCCGAGGGATGCGGGAGAGTAAATGGTAGCTTCAGGGGACGCGCTCACCTCACGCTCTTAGCAAGGGGGAGGAAGTAGAAGCAAAAGGAGAGCGGAGGCGGGGCTGCAAGAGGAACGCGATGGAGGTTAACCGTTGACGATCGCGAGGTTATAGGGCGATACTCTCACAGAGTCTAACTAAAGCAGAAAGAAATAATTATAAGCCCATCTCATCACGCTTCCGGGAAAAACCACGGTTATGAAACAAATTCAAATCCGACGATTCGAATTCAACAAACGGTTACTTCATGCACTGTTGAATCCAAAACAAATACGCCGCAACGTTTTCTATTACGAACTCTACCTCCTAAAACTCGTGATATATAGTGCTTTTTGCTCTACCGGAACGCCGTTCCGGAAGTTGTTTTCATGCAGAATATAAAGTCAAGCATAAAAATGTATAAAATTTTGAAAACACTTCAAATTCAAAATATTTATTACTAGATTGACATGCATTTCACAATTGAAATGCAAACCACCATTTACGAAATGGCGTTTATGACCTGATGTTTATAATATCCACATTTTCGTCGGGAAAAGAACTATACGTTCCGGAAGCTTATATTTTTTAGAAAAAAAGCACTGCATATATATCGTCGGTATACAAGATAAAATGACTAATTGTAAGTCACAAAATAGCCAAATTGGTTTTATGAGATTTAGTAACGCAAAGTGGTGTTGTCTTTAACCTGAGAAAGCGACCAAATCCGTAGATACTACTTACAGTTAATTATTAAAAAGTTGCATACAGAATAAGTCCATTAAGCCGTATGTATGACAGGAGAAGCTGACCACACGGACTTATAATACCATTATTTATTTATTTATATAGGTAACCAAGAGAACAAAAATCTTGTTGGAAGTTTTCCGATTTTTTTCTTACATCTCGGCATTAAGAGAGATTCGATTCGATGATGTTTTTTGTCACCTGTTATTTCATTCGAAAGCCTCAAAAGTTCCAAGGGAAAAAAGGATGAATCTGCATTATCCGATCAATTTTTAATTCTCGCATCGAGGCGGAGCGTGAGAGAAAAAAGCCTGATACGTAACGCGACAAAAAAAGAAGAACAAACCTTTTTCCATCGAGCACTCGTATGGCATCGCGGGAATGATTCAGATACAGCACGCCCCGTCCAGTTTTCAGGGAAACCCTTGCACGACAAGTCTGTATCACGTAATATGATATTACGCAAAAAAAGCAAAATCGGAAGATAGCGATTATTACTAGGAGCTGGACAGAAATAGAGACCTTGTGGGTGCGTGTTAGACTTTAGTAGGTGACTAAACCGCGTGACGCAGGCAAAAAAAAAACTATCCAACGAGGGAAATGTGTGCGCGTGTATACAAGGCTGCGGATGTGTGGAAGAAGGGAAATGGGGTGTTAAGAGGGGGAGAGAGTGAGGAAGGGGAATGGAGTTGAGGGGGGAGTTGAAAGAGGGAGGAAGAAGTTGGGGTACGGAGAGAGGGGGAGGGTGCCATCCGCTGAAAATTTTCCATTTCGAAGTCCCATATTTCCAATTACTTCAGCGTTGATGTCCAGGAATTCTTGGAACGCGCATTGAAAACGCGATAGTTTGGCACGCATATCACGCCTTGAAGATTGGTTTTTTTCCCCCGTGCTCGCTCCTCCGATAGGATAGCATCCAGGAACAGACGGCAGAGGAAATTTACCTTAAAGGCTTGAAACCTGATGAACTAAGAGTGGCGCTTAAAGTTTTGTCACGAAAGTCTTTAATTTCGACGGATTTATACGCGTTTACTCAGTTCTAGGGAATAACACATCTGCGAATGCCAGCCAGTCGTGTTCAAGTATTGCGTCTTTCGAATAGAATTTCTATTAAAAATTCAATAGAATCCACTGCGATGAATATTTTCCCGTTCGTATTCCTTTTCATCGCAAGTTATCGGTTGGAATCCAACGGACGGCTTCCTTCTCTCGCTTATGATCAGCATACGATGAGATTTCACCAGTCAATTTTGACATTTCAATTTCATTCCAATTACACCCATCGTCTATCTTCCAGTCACTGTATATCCCATGTAATCACCGCTATTTATTACACCGTGACGTTTCCATCTTCCCGGTGATTTTTCAAACTTCTCCATCGTACTATATCGCTTTGATTCTCTTTCGTTCCAACCGTTTTCTTAATTTCTCCAACGGTCGCTTCCGTTGGGGATCACGGCTGAGTAACTTCCTCTCATTCTACGACGCTTATGCACCCAGTCCTCTCTCTCTCTCTATCTCTGACCACGAGCAGCGGCGTATTATAGCAATTGAGAGCATTAGGCGCTAGATTAAATGGAGGTCCACCATTTCATATTAACGAAATATACACAGAAATTTTATTTTTACTCACACAATATAGTAAAAAATAATACAAAATAATTTTAGATGTATTTTTCTAGCCTTTTATAGCGGTTTTTGTCAAATTTTGACAATCGCACTACTAAGCAACAAGAAATCTGGGGCCACGACAATGTGAGGCCCTAGGATAGTGACTAGAGCGCATATACCATACGGCGCCACTGGACACGAACTTGTTGCATGTAATGCGGTTATAACATTCGATACGCAGCGCTTGCAAGTGATTTTTTGTAGAAAAGATATTCCACGCACCTAAAGATTCTTCGACTGAACCACGCTCCCGCTGCAAAAGAGACCAGATCAATCTGAATGACGAACACTTAAAACTTTCCTGCATGATCGCTATATTCCACACGCGATGATTCAGATCCATTAGTTCTACACATCGAATCTTTTATTTTTTTGTAAGTCATAGCGGAAAATTATCAACCGCGTTGCTTTTTAGTCCGCGTCGGAAATTTCCACAGTGGCAGAGACCAACCCTTTCCCCCTCTGACCCGAGGCCAAGCGGAGTGGGTGAGGGAAGAAAGAAACGCCACCCTATGGGGCGCTGCATTTGTTTTTCGTTTTTTGGGCAGCTGTACGCCGCGAAGGTTGTCAGGTGCAATTTCGCGATACAGATCGATACTGAAACCCTTCCTCTCCCCCACCGAAAACGACAATTCCCCACCCTAAGACCCCTACTCGCCGCCCACCTTTGTATTCTGCACGCTGGCGCTACCAACGAATCCGCCTCTCGTCCATCTCTTTCTTCCATTCACTTTCCCTTCCGTCTGTTCCACAGCTGTCTCCTCTCTCTCTCTCTCTCATTCGTTCTCTTCTTTTATCCGTTTTTTCCGCTCTCGTCTTCGTTAAGAGTTGCGCCTTCCGGGAGCTCTTATGTCTTCGGGCGCTGTCCTACATTCGAGAGACTAGCGTTTCAAACAGGTGCTCCAGCATCGAAGTGAATTTTTGTAAAACGCGGGAACAATTATCGTTTCACGAAAAAGGATCGTACCGAAATTGTTTCATCGATGCTGTCTGCTTATTAGTTCCCATATTCAAAGCACGAATTAGTTACGAGTTGAACGTACGAAACTAATTTTCAAATAAGCTTCTGTTCTTGTAAACGTGACATAG
Source organism: Uropetala carovei (assembly GCA_036926305.1). Lineage (NCBI taxonomy): Eukaryota > Metazoa > Arthropoda > Insecta > Odonata > Petaluridae > Uropetala > Uropetala carovei. Next base: position 7,947,418 of record JAXCHB010000064.1, on the reverse strand, counting down.
TAAATGAGTATTTTCGATTTAATTTTTCCGTGTCGTCAAAGATGCTCCAATATGATTGAGCATGTTAAATGTTAACTAACGAAGACCGAAAAACAACGCTTTAAACTTTGTGTAATTTATCGTTAACCGATGAATTTTTAATTGCTTTAACATGCTTATCTTTTCGCACGGTTTAAAAAAAATTGTTTGAAGTTAATATAGTTACCTTTTTAGATGGGATATTTAGTATACCTACTTCAAATCGAAACGAGTTATTTACGGCGCATAATTTCATTGGCAAAAAATAACTTGTTATTCTATCATTTATAATAACTCGTTATTTTAGCATTAGGCTCGTAACTCGATCACACGGTTTATGACTCTTTTTATGATACCTGCAAGAAGTTGTTAGAGCCAAATAGGTTCATTAGGTTGGAATTATGGAGCGACTGTATTCCTTATGTCAACCGAGGCGGGCGCGACTGGACGATGTATTTCACAAAAATCAAACAAAATAGGCTAAAAATGTGTGTTCAGGGTGGCAACCAAACCGTGACAGGTGATTGTATAATCGACCTTTATAGTCGGTTTCTTCGACATAAAAAACTTTAATAATATAGATTTTTGCGGTGAAATCCGAACATTCCGCAAATAATAGAAGCCTGACTCGGTATTTTTTTCCCTCCAGTTGCCAAACTTTCCGGTAAAAAGACAACGCAGCATTCGAAGGCTTCTCAGGCGCTAAAACCACTCGATATAAAAGGAGCCTTTCGCTTTTGTTTTTTGTTTTCCTCCAGCAGTAGTACTCGCCGCCATACGTGGGCCTTGGCGGTACTTTGCCCTCGAACCGCGCCACGAAAGATTTTCCGCCCCGACGGACAGAAGGAAATAAAAAAAAGACCATCGACAGTTAGTTATTCGAATGGACGGCAGGATTTTACGATGAAGCGAGATTCTTTTTTATCGAAGCGAAATTTTTCGAGTTTTTGTTCGACGGTGCGAGTATAATTCGAGCGATGCCGCGATATCGCGGAACGAATCCAAACACGCCGCTCTGCTAAATCGACGAAAACCGCACACTTTTCACGGAATTTCATTAAGCGAAATGAATTAAGCTCTTTACGGCATTTTATTATTCGGGGAAATACATTTTTCGGAAAAATTTATCTCCACGATAAGGCTAATTTATTTTTTTTTAATTTGCGATAGCAATCTGAATAAATGAGGGAAAACTCATCGCTTTTCTGTATCACTTTTAAAGTTGACTTAATGAGGTTTTGTAAGATGAATTGATATGATAATTGATACAATAAGGATTGTTGATGCAATAAGAAAAGATCCACATAAATTTTCCTTACCAAAGTAAACAAGATAACCGCTGTTGACTGGTGAACGCATTCTGATGATTACGATGCATTTTTTAACAACAACAAAGACACTTATTTCTCCATCATTTTCCAAGAGTCATGCAGTTTTTGATGAAAACAGGGCGAAATGTAAAACCGACAAAAAAAATAAAATAATTTCAGGATGAAATACAAATTCAAATATGAATAAATGACAAAAACCTTGTGACCTAGAGACCGATTTTATCGTTTCTCGAGAAACGTAAGGAAAAAATAAAATTTCAAATTAAAGAGTCCATCAAGAGATGAAGAAATTGCAACGGGTTCTCGGCCAATTAATCATTCAACCATACGCATATCTGCAAGATACTTTACGAAGCTCAGAAAAAATTAACCGAAACGCCAAAAAATATATCTGTTACTTTCTTAAAGCTCTATTCTGTAACCTGCTCCAAACGAAGGATATTAATCTTATTTTATCCTTTTCTTAACAAATACTGAAAAGCAACATAAAAGCTTCCAGAGTTCCCACGATTTGTTGCCATTAATCTGCAAACGCGCAAGTCATCTCCTCTGACGAAACTTTAAATCGTTTTTAAGCACGAAAATCGTTTTTCCCATAAAAGACGGAATTTGTATATCAAAGGATAATATCGCAATTGAGACGCATAAAAAGTCAAAATGACACTTCATCTTTCGGCTGTCAGGAATTTTTGTAGGCAGAAATAAAGAAGTAAGCAAGTTTCATTTAATTCGAATTCTCGCCATGAGATTTCGATTAAAACAAGTTTTCAATGTGCGAGATAGACATCAATGTATATTTATAACTCGCTGACAATATTTGGTGGAATTCCATAATTGGGGAATGGAGTAATTTGTTTCATTTTCGTGCAAATTACGTCCATCCCCCTAAAAATATATTTGGAAACAAAACAATCGAGATAATATTTTATTCATGACATCTTACGGCCGTAAGATAATCCCCTGCTAAATATTCTCCGGTTCCTCCCCAAAAATATGCGGTGGTTCTCTTAAAACGTTCGTTATCTGTTACTCCTATCAATATTTTATAGTAAAAAAACCTAGAATGGACACTGCTAAAGGTTTTTCTTCGGATCTAAGCGAGTCTCAGTCCGCAAAACAAATCAATGTTGCGGAGAAATGACGGATTCTTTTATTTTTTCGAATCATTAATGTCTTCCGATCTTAAGCCACTTTCGTGTACTGGTGGAATCTGCTTACGAAATCCTATTAGATTTATTGATTCCCGCATTAGAGTTACCATGGTGAGTAATGTATGACTATGGTGCCTCTACACGAGAAAACAGTGTATTACGGTGGAACGTTCGCGAAGAGAAGCCTACGTGCGCGTTTCGTGGCTTTCGGAGGTTGTTCAAAAGAATGGAAATTACCATAAAACGAAGGGTCACTGCCTCATTCGGTTCGCCTTTGTTTTGCATTTTGTCACTCTATATGATTTTCCCTTTTATCAGTATAAAGACCGATGATACAATTGAAATCCGATAACCGCGGATCCTGTTGCTCATAAACTCGACGTGCGTGTTTTTGACAGATCAGTATAAATAAATAAAATAATAAAAACAATGAGCGAGATTTTACCGAAAAACGCTCACTCATATTCATTCTTGGGAGTGAACTTGCATTTAAAAATTTTTAATAAATTCTAATAAAGTCGAAGCATCGGGCTAATTGGATGACGACGGAGGGGTGTTGAAACTAAGTATATACTCATGGAACACGTTATGCACCTCCTCAAAATAGGGTTTCATGTCTTTACATCCAGCAGGCAGAGGGGATGTTTACCCTTATCGAATAATGGAATCAACTCTTCCCGTCTGTCGGAGAAGACGAAGACGCCAGTGTCCCTAAGAAATGTGCGAGAGAGAGAGACACATAGAATTTTACGCACGCCAAGCGGCGATCATTGAAATTCAACGGAAGATGGGAGACCGATTCCTGATTTGACCCGCATCCGAAGTCTGGAGACATCCGACAAAAATATTCCCTCGCGCATTAAGTTTCCTTTAAGATTCCATCGGCGGATGACGCTAAACGACAAAAGGATGTCGACCGATATTTTCCCATCACTCTTCGCGTGACGAATACAAAAATGCCAGATAATGAAACGGACTTAAACTACGAGGTTGCCCAGAAATTAATGCACCACATATTTTTCTCAGTCAAAATTTATTCAAAAAACAAAACTTACACAATGTAACAGGCTCAATTTTGTGCACATACCATTTTTCCACATACTCTCTGTAAGAAGGGACTATATAGTCTCAATTTCGCCCTAATAAAGTCGTTTGTCTGTCTGTCTCCGTCCAATGCTACGTACGGCCTTACGCCAACGAGAAGCAAGGGCATGCATGCCTTGCTGGTACCAGTCCTTGTCCTGCTCATGTAGCCATTTCCTCACCTCATGAATCACATCATCATCATCCTCAAACCTTGTACCGCAGATTGCATCCTTCAGCATTCTGAACAGATGGAAGTCAGAAGGAGCAAGATCAGGGCTCTATGGGTGGATGGGGAAGCACAATCCAACCAAGTTTTGTGATGGCTTCCCGAATCCTCAAACTTGTGTGAGGATATGCATTGTCATGTTGAAGAAAGAGATCTGCAGTTGACACTTTCTATGCTGATTAAATGCTCAAGTGCCAGCTGCTTGCTTGTGATGCGTCGATCAATACGAATGACTTCATCAGCACGTTGCAACATCGCAGACTGATAGCAGTCGCATGGCGGTCAGACAAATCATGAAACTCAGTTTTTGTCCTTCTTCTGACGTCGTCACTCGTTTAACCCAGCAACTAACGGTGCTTCTGTTGACTGCATAGCTTCCATAGACATTCTTCAGTTGCTTGCGAATGTTTCCCACCGATTCGTTCTCTGCCACAATAAATTCAATCACGTCTCTTTGTTTGGAACGCACCTCACTGAGAGACGCCATTTTGGAGATTCACTGTAACTGCGGTCTCTGTCGGAATGCTTCAAAACTCGGCATCTAAATGCAGAACATTTCAAAATTGTAGCACCAAAAGTTTCAAATTTAAAAAATATGATTTGACTTAGAAAAGATGTGGTGCATTACTTTCTGAGCAACCCTCGCAATATATAAAAGTAGTAGGTTATATGTATCTCTAAACGTGTTAAATGGAAGGCTCTCATAATCTGAATTAATTAGTCATATAAACAAAACGCAAAGCTCAAACGAAAAAAAAGAGTTATTTTAAATCATACGATGCACACCAAGTTAATTGTATCGACGGATACTTGTGAGAGAAAAAAGATTTTCGTAAACATTAGCTTTCAAAGTAGTCACGCGATGAGTAATAAGTTTCCAGGAGGCGCCCTCATCCTTCGAATTCGGAGACGCGAATAAAAACTTGCACCGAGCGTTTGTGTTAGCTGCGGCGCCATCTTTGGGCGGCCACATGTGCCACTCGTGCACCAAGAGGGCGAAACATGTTCTCCACTCGAGAAAGCGTGCGATTAATCGAAAACATACTAGAGGAGACACTCGAATCTTTTCGTGATATCTGGAAATACGTAAACAACTCTCGACGGATGGACGGCTATATTTAAGCGCATTCCGAGAGAGGAAGGGGTTTCGGGGGAGGGGAGAAAGGGGCGGTGCGAGATGGATACGAGGGTGAGGAGGGAAGGGGAGAGGAGAGGAGGGGAAAAAATGGAAGGAGGAGGATGGGGGAGGAGGAGGGAGGAAGAAGGGAAGGGATGTGATATGTAGAGCGGAAGCTAATAGACTTGGATGGCCGCCAAAGAGGCGAAGAGTATCGCAGGAAAAGAGGAAGACTTTAGGCAGAAAGAAGAAGAGAGAAAGAGAGGAAAAAGGGAAAAGAAATAGGAAGGAGGAAGAGGAGAAAAGGAGGGAGGGAGGCAGCAAAGGATTGGAGGAGAGGGAGGTATGTAGGGAAAGGATTGAGAGAGAGAGAGGAAAGAGAGAAACTAGAAAAAGGAAAGATGAAGAAGTGAGATGAAGATATTCGAAAGTGAAAGGATGAAAGAAGAGGAAAGGTATAAGATAGAAAGAGAATGAAGGTGTGTCAAAGATAGAAGAGAGGAGTAAATGGAGAGAAAATGGAAAACGTTGTAGAGGAGAAAAGGGCGATATAGGAAGGAGCGAAGAGAAAGAGAGAGAATGGGAATTTAGGATTTGGAAAAAATGAAACGGGAGATGGGGAGATGGATGAGGAGGAGAGATGGATGAGGAGAGAGGGGGGAAGAGGAGGAAAGAGGAAGGGAGGGAGATGCGCTGGAGACGGATTCTGTTTCGGATGAGTAAGCGGTGGCTCCGGGCTGTCCAAAGACGCCAAATCTAAAAAAAATAGGCATTCCTTTATCGTTGTGCAATGTTTTTCACATTTTCTTCTAGCCGTTTACTTATTTTTAAAAACGACCTTGCTTCAAATCGCGGAATACGGGTGAGTAATAAAAGAAAAACCGCAATACTTCAAGAAAGGTTGTCGAACCCAAGGTCTCCGAGCGTAACTGCCCGTTCGGGAGCGAAAATGATTTATGTGGGAACTCTCTATCGCGTTACCTTTTTTTTTTTTAGCAGAAATGATTGGGATCGATTGAAAATGTCTCTTATGAAACGCTGACGTTGTATTTATTTTATTTGGTGTTAGATATTCACGAAGCGGAACATTCGCACTTTTTTTGCGCTGTAAAGGACGCATGAATATTCCTCCGCTGCGAAATTCAGAATTAATTATACATGTAATTACCGACAAGTTCCGCTTCGAGTGAAATTTGATATTGCGACAATTTGGAGCCTCCTGCGACAGAAAATGTCTACAGATGCAAGGTTTCCCCGAAAAAAATCCATTGATTTTCAGCTATCATATAGGTACATCATCGTAATGGGTTATCTGTTTCTATGGTCAACTATACAGATAATTTTCTTTTATGTGTTCTATACATCTTTATAATATTTCTCTCTAATATGCTGCATTTCTCTTTGTCGCAGGTTATTCCAAAATAAGCAGTAAAACACCCATAGTAACGGTTAACTTTTTTCTGGGCAACCCCCGTCTGTAACAGACAACGAATAAAAAAGTATTTAAAATGATTTTCACTTTAAAATAAATAAAAAACAAATACGAACCAAATCTTGGACGAAAGGATTAAAAACGAGCGGCTTTAAAACAACAAAACCTTGGAATTAGAAGTCGGAAAGTTTTCTCCGTTACGACTGGCTAACTTTAATCCTGCCAAAATGGAAAGGAGACGCGACAAAAGAAGTCGAGTCGGCGAGAAAGATAAAACGAAACGAAATAAAACAGCTAAGGTTTCCCTGGTGATTCACATTTCCTGCGAGAGGCGGGAATAGCCGTCGGACAAAAAAAAGAAATTTGGCAACATGGCATCTTATTGAGAAATCAGAATGGATATAGATTTTTAAAAACTAAAAGGGGAGAACGAAGGGAAGGACAAAAGTCGTGGAGAAGTAGAAGAATGGACGCAGGAAGGAGTGGGTGGGCGGGCACAGAGAGATGGGATGTGGAGGAAGGAAAGGAGGGTAGAGATAAGATATAAAGACACTCCGTTCTTTATCGTACCAAGTTGGTTTGTGGTTGAGTTTTTCCGTTCGAGGGATGTCTCGAAAATTCCCTTGTGTCTCGCTCAACTGCCAGAGAGAATCGCCGAAATTATAAGTTACATTACGCTCGATTAAAATAGAATCTCAATTAAGCGTATGGTGATGCTTCGCGAACCCACAGACCTCGTTGTTTATTTTTTAATTTCCTCCAAAGGAATACGTATTAACGCCACCTTGACGAGAAATTCGGGGAATCTACTAAAATATATTTTGAAGTGTGTGTTTGTTGGTTTGTTCATGGAACTCCTAAACGATAAAAGCTTGAATAACCAAATTTGGTACGATTCTTCCTTACATCCTAACTTAGTGAATGGTCAAGGTTTGGTCAACCGGGATTAATCAGTGCTGCCAATATAGGGGATTAACATTTTTCCGTAAGATAAAACGTATGAATCCATTTCTTGACTTGCAAGGTATTCTTCCTTCAAGCATCAAAATACGTAGATATGGACCGAGTTTTTTCATTTTTGCTTTATTCGACGAATAAAACTCTATACTATCTTATTCCTGCTAAGTTTATATATTACACGGTCGACGTTTTCAGAAATACGCTATTTGTTTCGAAATTTTGTTGATATTTCGTACTCTTTCCGGGAGTTGCCAAGGCGGCCGTCATTTTTACCTCCGATTCAATTAGCTTCAATGAAGCTTACAAATAGACAAAAGTTTAGCGTTATTCGATTCGCACTTTTGTTTAAACAACGAAACGATCGATGTTTATGGATAGCAACGTAAATAGATACTGAATATTATTCAGGAAGCGTTTATAAAGATTGATGAAAGTAATTGAACCTACTTTTGTCTACTGAATTCTGGAATCTTACATTTTTGTAAATAAAATCATTATATTCTACATTATAATGTTTATTAACGTAAATTGGTACACGTATCTGGTGTACATTCACCAATCAGTGTTCAATCATGGACAACTGTACGTTGTCTTTTCACGGGTTTCTTGCTTACATGACATAAAAGTAAATATTTCAGTGAGGCATAATTACACAAGAAATGAAGCTGGATTTGGCGAAAGTAATATGATAGGAAATAAAATTATCGTTATATTTGAATGCAATAGGCTCGGAAACGGATTGTTACAAGCAAATATGATTGTTAAGAAAAGCTAATTGTAATTTAAAAAGTATCTACTGTATATTTTAAAGAGTTTGTATATTGTGCTGTAGTAGCTTCACTAAATCCGTTGAAATTCAACGGGAAATTCTGCTAGTATGTCAATATTTGTTCAGCTCGCAACGTTTACGCAAAAGCTACAGCTTCGACAACATAGGATATTTTTGGAGTGCAGATTTGGAATGACTTTCATAACAGCGAAATGCTCGCACACCGACATACCACGAAAACTGCAAGTTAATGACTTCAAATAAAATTCGTGAATCCCGATTTAGACATGGCAAAGCGTCACCGATAACAAAAAAGTTTTCGTGATTAGAAGCAGTTGCACGACATAAGCGCATCGCCTGAGAAAAATGAACTCAGGGGAACCGATTCTCAAAACATGAGAAAATGGCGAACGCTTCGCAGATGTTTCGGGGGAAAATTCGTTGCATCAATATTAGAGAAACTCTCGAACACATGACACCGCCAAAGCGGCGCAATTTTTGAGCGCAGATAAAAAACGGAACTCGCACATGTCCTTTCCTAGAAAGTTCCGCGGAATGTTCTAGACTGAGCGTAATGGCTGAAAAAAAATCCCTGAAATCGAAAATGTACCGCGTGTCGGAATTTCTGTCCTTAAGGTGTCAGTTGCGAAGAGATTCGCGGAAGAAGGTCACGAGGGAACTCTAAAGGGAGTGAGAGGGGGATATGAGGAGGAAGGAGAAGATAAGGGAGGGTGAAGAAGGGGAGGGAGGGAGGGGAAGGGTAGGGAGGGAGGGGAGGGAGGGAGGGGAAGGGTAGGGAGGAAGGGAGGGGAAGGGTAGGGAGGAAGGGAGGGGAAGGGTAGGGAGGAAGGGAGGGGAAGGGTAGGGAGGAAGGGAGGGGAAGGGTAGGGAGGGAGGAGAGGGTGGGGAAGGGTAGGGGAGAGGAAACGAATTCAGAACAAGCGTGTATAAAGGGAGAACAGAGGATATGAGGGCTTTCTGCATCTCGAGGAGCGTAATAACGCCCGTAATTGCACCGGACATGTGGGCGCGTGTATTGAGAGAGCAATGAAGGTGGAAGGAGGAGGAGGGAGAGGGAGGGTGCGAGGACGTGACGTCACCAAAAAGTAACCAATCCTAAAAAAACCATGGCCTCTATAAGACTCGATTATTCCGCTTCATTAAATTCCCCTGCTGTTGTCTACGTCGATCGAGTTCGCGGAGAGAACTTAAGTCTGGGAAAACGCGACGGCCAATGCAATTTCCCGATTAGCCCTGATCCCGCGGTTATTTTGCACGCTCCTTCGCGTTATGGATAAAATCCACGTCGTTGCAAAAGAGCATAAAAAAATCTGATGTGGCCAACAAGACTTTCTCCATATTTGGGGTATAGATATTTAAATTATTATGAATAGCATTATATGGCAAAATTATCATTTCGTATCGTAAAAGAATACAGTCGTCCTTATTGCCGTAAATTAGGTATATTTTGATTATGTTTGCAGAATTCACCGATACATGGTGGTGGCGCTGTATACTGGTATTAAGATAAAGCGAAATATCTCCGAAATGGATGGTTCTACGAAAATTTGTTTCAAACAAAACATGCAAGAAATATTATTGTCTACAACTCTGGTCCTCACAAAGATTACCAATAACGACGTTTTTAAGAAGATATTTGACGGTAACCGAAAAAATCGATTATTTATAAATAATTCCTGAACAATAACTGCTATGGAAAATTATTTCAAACAAAAGTTGTAGGAAATTACATTCTCTATAACATTTGTATAGAATTGTATATACAGTAATGATGTGTCAACGGAGAAATATCGTAAAAACCGAATCGGGTTTCGAATAAACCTCGACTTCCGGTCAACCGTTATTGTCCAAAAACTTATCAATTCTTTGTGCTCATACCAAAGTGTTATATATGAAATCTGGTGTTAATATGACAAGTACTTTTTGAGTTAGAGCGCCTACAATCACATACATCCACACACAGACATAATTCCGAAAATAGTCTAAACGTGTTCTAGGGACCTCAAAACGTGTATTTCCGTTGAAATCTCGAAGTCGATTTTTTTCGTGATCACAATACTTTCCCATTACTACGTATGGAGAAAGTAAAAAGAGCGCGAACGCACAGGATACCCGGGAAAACAATCGATTCGTTAAATGACGATCGTGCACGCCGCCATGATGAGCTCAAAAGGAACGCGATTGCGCATGTGTGGAGAGCAAGTCTTCGATACGAATCGAGAATTGTGGAACGTCAGTTTTGAAGGGAAAAACAAACGAATAAACGAGAGAGAAAGAGATGGAAACTAGGCCGGATTCTCGAACGAGCTAAGACGTCCGACAGACGGATGTGACAGATCGATGCGGCGAAAGAGTGATTCCCCCCCTCCCCAAATACTCCCGCACCCATGGCGCCAATAAAGAAGAGATATTCGAAGATCCGTTCCAACATCGACGCTTGGATAATGAATCCAGCGACAGATGATAAACTCAAACACTCGAATTATCGGCGGTATTTTTTTTCACATTGGACGCTCGCTTAAGCGTATAAAGTTGCATTCCGACATTCTTGGCGAAGGACCCGCGTCTAAAACAAGAGGACCGAACAACCTAAATGAATACATCGAGCAAAAAAAACCTTGGGACGCGACGGAACCCTTGGTGTCGTAAGGAGACTTCATCTTTAATTCGGGATTGCCCAATCAGCCTCGGCCTCCCGTAGGACCCCTTTGGTTATCCCTGGACAAGGAAATGGGTGGGGGAGCGAAGGAAAGAGAGAAGCCAAAGCAGAGGAAGGGGGAGAAGATGTTTATTAAAGCCACCGAAGCGGCAGTCACTCCCCGCTCCCCCCGACTCCCTCCCCCCCCCCCCCCCCCCGCTCCCTTAGATCCCCTCGCTGCACCATTCTTACCCCTCCCACTGAGTCGCATACACATCCTCGTCTCCCCCATTCTCCACTGCGAGGAAAGAAACGGAGGGTGAGAGAGAAAGATGAGAGGAATGCGACAGAGGATGGGGTGGAGAAGAGGAGGAGGAGGAGGAAGAATGGTGTCCATAGCAACGGAGCGATTTTCGATGAAAGGGGAGGAAAACATGCGGAAGAGAGGGAGGGAGAGAGGAAGGGTGGAATGGAGAGAGGAAGGGTGGAATGGAGAGAGGAAGGGTGGAATGGAGAGAGGAAGAGAGGACGGGTGGGAGAGAGGAGAGGAGAGGGCGAGAGGAAAGGAGAGAGAAAGAGAGAGGGCGAGAGGAAAGGAGAGAGAAAGAGAGAGGGAAAGAGGAAAAGAGAGGGAAAGAGAAAAGGAGAAAGGGAAAGAGAAAGAGGGAGAGAAGAGGGGGATGGAGAGAGAGGGGGATAGAGAGAGGGGGATGGAGAGAGGGGGATGGAGAGAGGGGGATGGAGAGAGGGGGATGGAGAGAGAGGGGGATGGAGAGAGGGGGATGGAAAGAGAGGGGGATGGAAAGAGAGGGGGATGGAGAGGGGGATGGAGAGGGGGATGGAGAGAGAGAGGGAGAGAGAGAGGAAGAGATGAAGTGAGGAATGGAGAGAGAGGAAAGGTGGAAGGGCGAGAGGAAAGGAGAGAGAAAGGAAGAGAAGTAAGAAAGGAAGTAAGAAAGGAAGGAAGAGAGGAAGGGAGGATGGGAGGAAGGAAGAGAGAGGAGCAAATAGTGAGAGAGGAGAGAGACGGCGGGAGGGAAGAGTGTCGGGAGTTGAAGAACTGGGCAGCGAGAGAAAAAAAAGGAAACTAGTTTTCCTTTGAGATGCGAAATGAAGGAACGTTTGAGAATCGTTTAAATAATTCATACGTGTGTCGCAGCCTCCGATTTAGCTACAGTCGGGGTCGACGCTTGAGGGGATAAAAGAATCGTATTTATTTTTAAAATTTTGTGGGATAAAGACGCGGTAGCTTGGACTTTCTGGCCCCGTTTGGGACTACATTCTTAGGTTCCGAAAAATCCAGCGGTATGCCGAGAATATCTGAGTGAGGAATAGACTCCCTGTCGACAATGAAAACGGAGTATAGAAGGCCTTATATTGATCGTGAGAGACAAACGTGTTGATTGTCGATTCGTTACGTTAAAATCTCTCAAATTGGAAAAGGTGGAAAATAACGTTAAAATATTTTGAAACGATCATAAAAATGAGTTATTAATTCTTCCTTACCAAAGTCTTATGAATAACACATCTCAGCGACACGTTTCAGTGAGCCTAGATTATTATTATTATTAGATTATTCACTTTCTGGATTAATTTACGCAGCAGAATAATCGACCAATTATGAAACTGAAACTCCATAAAATACACTCCCGTATACCGCTCATCCCTTCATCTAATCGAAAAGTGCAACGGGTATTTCGATAAATATTTTGATTGCGTTAAATCGAAAACTGTAACGTAGGGTTCAAAATTATAAATATTGCATGACGCGAACTGATAAAAAGATTTTGCGCACATTCTCGGAGCATTTAAATGTGAGGATGAGTATATCTGCGATAAGAATATATAAGTAATGTCGGAATTTAAAAATATGAATTATTCGCGCAATTCATAATGCAGTCAACAACTGTCCATCCTCAATCTGTGAGCCACAAAAACAGTCATCATAACGCCATTTCCTATTTATCATTGCTATTTATGTTTACATTAGTCCGATAATTTATTCCGCCCCCCCCCCCCTCCCCCCTTCTCTCTCGGTAATCTTCAGCCCTCGAATTCGGCGGCGCAATTTAATATCAAATACCGCACAAGGATGTGCTCAGCCCCGACTGGCGTACCATTATCAACGGAGGATGGTGCTTTATCCGCCACCACATAAGGACGTCATGTCCTCCGGACCGTGGGCAACCAGGGACGGCGATAGGCGGAACCAAGCTGCATCAGCGAGACATTTAATCGATAACGTGGTTTTCTGTGAAACGGGACGCGAAATTTTCCATTGCGCATTCAAACAATGTCAAGCCGACGGAAAAACTCTTGTCGTTAGAATAAACAAAAAAAAAATTGGAGATTCATTGGCTGGGGCAAAGTGAAAAATAAGTGTTTTATACATTGAGTTTTATTTAGAATTGTAAACTTAAATTTTTTTATAAGTTTAATAGTATAATTGTATGACAAGTATTTTATTCAATAATTAATTAAGATATTTTAACCTTCTATCTAAAGCCATTTACTTAGATCCTTGATTTGATTTCTCCAAAATAAATCTTTGGCGGCGTAAAAATCAGCATCATAGATCACATACACTACAAATTTCAGTCTTCTATCTATTACCGTTTTTTCGCTATTTTAATTTAATCGATTGCACAGAGTGAAAATAAAACGCTCTAAATATTATTAACGAATGGCATAACGACACTCAACTTTTAAGGCAAAGAAAAACTGCAGCTACTAAACTTCCAAATCACTCTAGTGACGTCTAAGGACGTATAAAACGAAGGCTCATCCTCTTTCCACATGATTATTGCTACACGAATAAAATTTTCCAAATAAATGTCATCGCGGCTTTTGAATGTCGGACAAGGCCATCGGAAACCTTTACCAGATTTAATTTAAATAGTTACATCAAAACTTTGCCTCAAAAGGGTCGGCCGAGTGCGGTTTTGCGGATCCATATCACTCAGGAAAAACACATTCATTCTGCTGGAAACTCTCCGTCCAACTCATGTTTACGGACGCGAGAAACAGAAACGGAATCATTGACGAATGACTCATGCACCTACTCCTTTTCTTTTTTCTTCCGCCGATGCATTACGCGGATGGAGATATTACCCAACGCAATTACCGGAGGAGAGAAGAAACAAGAGAGAGTAGAAGGAAATACTCTTCGAGTGCATTGGATTTGGATTGCGCCTCGCAATGGAAGGACGGCGGCTGCCGAGGGAAGGAAAAGAAAGAGCGCGAGTGACTTGGTTCGCGGTTTTCTTCCCGGACGAGAAAACTTCCACAGGAAACCACACTGATTATTTTGGCCTTTTTGACACGCTCGCTTTTTTTCTCGTTATATCCCAGCGCGACTAGGGAAAGGATAAAAAGTTTGTCTCGCTGTCCCATTCAGCAGCTCGCTCAATCCGGGCGCACCTAAAAAAGATGAAAAGCGATGCAAGCAAACAAAAAGCAATCGTGGAATTCCAACCTTGGACCATTATTTTCTTTTTCTTTTGATATGCGCGATTCTTTATCTTTTGCAGCCAAGAAAGGCCGGGTAAAGTAAACGTAGATGATATTACTCTTTCGATGTCTTTTTTTCTTTACGTCGAGGCGTGACTTTAACATCAATTGGTAATGTGTGCGAGGAGATAAAAAAAATACGGGAATTTTTATCGGACGGAGTTGACAGAATGATTTTCGCTCGGATGTTTTTTAATCCTCTCGTTTTAATGTGTCGCGTTGAAAAAAAACGACAAAAGTGTCAAGCGCGTCGGGTGGCAAGGTAGCCAGTCAACACGGAGTCGCGAAGACGATGACGACGCATATACGCGCCGCAATCTTGATTATGTACAAATCGTTAATCCCTCAAATCAAAAAGCTACCTGTCGCGTCAAATGATGGGCGAACCCAAACATTTCAAGTGGCCGTGATTTCCTGCTCGCCCTCGAGGTGAGGAAATACGTAAGTGGCTGCACTCATTTTTTTAAAAACCCTTATAAGCCTTTAAAATATTAACGGAGGAGCGCGTGATAAAAAATCCAAGTAGCCTCGTGATGTGTTCATACGTTAGGCCAGTGGTTTCAAATACAAACAGGATTTCGTGGAAACTCCACCCTGAAACAAGGTTTTATGTTTAAACGTATGGGTATTGTACACTTTGGACGCATCCATTTGTTGGTAATGCAACAATCTATTGGAGGAAAGATTGTTGTCTTTTATGACCTAACGAAACAGTTTATTCATATACAAACGTTTTCGCGGCACGCAAAAAACCAACAGCTGCACCCCATCGTGCCATGGCACCCAGTTTGGAATACAATATGATAGACAAATCTTGAGGAAACTAAAGAAAATTACTAGACCACGAATAGAGATCTATGCGTCGGCGCACAATCAGTGGCGTAACTATAGGGTGGTCAAATGCCACGGCCCCGGAGCCCCTCGATTTGGATAGGTAATATTCTACCACGGGTCCTTCCACTCCCAGTTACGCCACTGCGCGCAATTAGATATATTATTAAAAAATCTAACTCACCTCGTGCTGCGTTCGCGGAATGTACGGCGAAATAGCAAAAAACATGCTTTTCTTCTCCGAGCGCTCCTCCGCGTTACACCACTATCCAAACCAATGAAAAGGGTTGACTATCGCCAACAAGGCAACGCGAGACATCGAGGGAAGGCGATCACCATAGAAACACCTTTTGTTTACATCACGTCTCACCCATCTGTTGATGAGAATAATACACGATGGGGTCAATACTCGCCATCGATCAAACCCGTGGTATTTTTTTAATAAAAGCCGAAAGGCCAATGGGGAAGCGGGAGAGGGGACACGTGACCCTGTGTTACGAATGTATCGGGTCGATTCGTTGCTACGGCGCGAGACGGACAAAGCGCGATCGATCCTCGCGGTGGTTGGGTGAAGTTTCGGGGAACGCCGGGAGCCAACCATGGCGCCACCGCCGCCGAAAACGCGAAGGAATTTAGTCAAGGTACTCGATGAAAATTTCCCATTTTTTAGATTCCGTACGCTAAATATGACTAATAAACAATCGCAAATTCAGATTTTTTATTAATATTCGAAAAAAATGGTTGTCCCGTAACACCTTGGCAATGTAGGCAAAAATGGTTGTTGCCGCCCGCCGCCATATCGATCGGCGCGTTTCAAGCTGAACCTTCGCAACACGCGGTCCAAGGGACGCTGCTAAAGGACGTCCGCAGGACCATAAAATTCAAAATCCGATTTGTCTAATCGGTTCACATAACCCACGCTTGGCGCATATTCAAACGGTACTCGGTCAAAAAAAAACATGAGATAGCAGAATCACGGAGCAGACGAGGAGAACCCATCATTCTGAGGCACGAGCTACCGCATCGGCCGCCGTGGCGAAAGAACTCCGTTCGACTTCTCCAAGGCAAAAGAATGGAGCGACAAAAAATCGTCTCGCTTATGCAAAGAAACTCGGCGCGAATTCCCGAATTTGCGTCCCATTTCACGGCGAGCTTTATTAAAGGGGGAGGACACTCGGGGGAGGAAGGGCAAAGAGGGTGCCTTAAGAACTTTTTAGCGCGACATGTTCTTCGTTCGGAGGATGACCTTGCAAAATAGGTCAATTCGGAGGGAGAGCAAAGGGCGAAGGAACGAAGGTCGCCTCTTTTATGCGGTGCGATGCATTTTATTGGCGATTGATTTAATTGATTCCCAAACATTTTTACACCGAAGTGCATGAGAAACCCTATTTCTATCAAATGTTCTTAACTGCGCCATAACGATAAAAAAATTAAACGGTATAAGATGATGCTGTATGATTTTATGCTCACCATAGCTAGTATGTCTCCCAATATGAAAAAGCTGATCATACGACCCTTTCTTCAATGAAATATAATAATAATGCGTGGATATAACAAAAATGTTTATCTCAATGGAACGACAACGTTTGAAAACGCGGCGATATTCTAAATAAAGAATAACATATTCCCAAAATAATCTTGAATAGAATTTCGAAAAACTGCTTTCACGCAGCAAGTAGTCAATAAAACTTAGATAATTTAAAGACAATGGAATGTCAATTTATTCCAACTTTTTTTAGATGCAACGAATGCTTATCTTTCTCACCATTGAGTATCTGGGCGTAGTCAATAAAATGAATTAAAATTCCTGTTTAATGCGGCCGTATGGCCACCAAACGATTAACGCTGGTAACTACTCTTACTTTTAATCTCAGCAAAGTATAACTTCAAAATATATGACGTACAGTGTTCCATTTTAAGCAACAGTGAACTTAATCATTTTGTCAAACAATAAAAAAACAACGTACGAAAACGAAAGTTACAAATTTTTAACAAATAATCCTACAACGCGAAAACACCTGTGGTGGTCGTTTCTGACCACGACGTGAAGAAAGAAAGATCAATAATCGGTCACTGAGCGACATTTGAGGAAATTTAACTTTTCACGCACGAATAGCAGCCATAACAGGAGCATTTATTCTTTCTACTTCATTCCATAAATTGTGTTGCGTAATAGTTTATACCTTAACCGAAACACAGGAATTTATTTCAATTCCTCGAGAAGAATTATATTCACGATGTTGTGCAGCAAGAACAAATAAATGCGAGGCTCTTCCCTCTGGTTTTTTCCCCGACCCTCGTTCCAAACCCCTTCTTCCCCTCTCTAACCCTTATCCTTCCCCCCCCTCTCTCTCCCCCTCTTAACCTCCCTCTCTCATTCCCCTCCCTCCCCTTAACCTTGTTCCGTGCTCGCAGGTTGCACCCGCCCCTCCTCTTCATCAGGGACTCCTACGCACGCAACACACCTAAATTCAAAGATCGATAACCCGACAGTGACGTGATATGCCGCCTCTTTTGAAGTGTCGCCGAACAATCAACGTCGCCCGGCTAAGGAAATCGAATTACGGTGACAAAGGTTAAGACGTCCAATGAGTCAAACATAAGTCAAGTATTGGCGTTATTTTAAAAAAAAATAGTCTTCAAACAGTTAAAAGACTACGATCTGTCTCCTTAATAACATGTAAGCAAAATTATCTGCCACCTGTCAGACGATATACTATCATGTGACAATTTCAACGAGAAAAGTTTTTTTCGGTATATGTACACGAGATTAAAACTTTTTTTTAAAGCGACTGGAAAAAAATGTCGCCGGATGGATTCAGGACAAGAACAATTCTTTTAGAGAAAGAAAAATAAAAGACATTCTGCGAA
Organism: Uropetala carovei; assembly: GCA_036926305.1. Lineage (NCBI taxonomy): Eukaryota > Metazoa > Arthropoda > Insecta > Odonata > Petaluridae > Uropetala > Uropetala carovei. The sequence goes on along the minus strand of JAXCHB010000064.1, from coordinate 7,929,457 downwards.
TGTAAAAAAAATGGACATGGCGCTGTTAAAATATTCTCACGCTTAGTTTCCATTAACTTGTGTGTGACATCTCTCGAAAGCTTTTGTCTTCTACCCCCTTCCACGACAAAGACAAATACATTTTCCCCCTAAAAGGCTCCTTCTCTTTGTCTTAGCCCTCCGCGTACTTCAGAAGACTGGTAAATCTGGGAATTTCGTCGTAACGCCGTATAATGTACTCCCGCCACTTAATCACCTTTAAAACATGGCATAAATGAATATCAGTCGCTTCTAATTATGTAACTGCTTATAAAACCTTTTCCGCGTTGTGGTTTAAGAACTAAAGGACCTTTCGTGCAACTTTTCAATACAAAACCCATTACCTTCATTAATGCATATTTCTCACAAGCTTACGCATTGATCAATTAATGCCTTCATTAATGCATATTTCTCACAAGCTTACGCATTGATCAATTAATGAGTCATAAAAATGACTTCTTACGTTGGTCTGGAAAAATTTCGACGATTTATTTCAAAAACGGAGCAGAAAAAGTCTTACGAGAAAATGAAATTTCGGAATGGCGGAAACCGTAGCGCTATAGCTTTATTAGTTGATTTAAATTGGGAAGTAACGCCTATCTAACGCTCTATTTGACCTTTTGAAAGCAGTAGTTCTCAAAACTTTTCGGTCCGCATAAAACTTCGACGGGCGTAAGACCCAGCGGACCACCTACTCCATCCACTCCCGTCTTGCTACTGCAAACATTTTGATGGAATAACGATTTCTAATTGTTTCAAACGAAGGAGAGGTGTAAGACCAATTTAGGAAATTGCGTTGTATCCACTGAGATTTCATGCTGTGATGAAGTTGGTTAATTTCTGTGGTGCTAATTTAATTTGATTAACATTAATTGCTTTAGGACTAATCCGGTGAGCTACCCAAACGAATTAATTTAAAATCTTATCACTGTTGTAATGCAATCAGTGAATTGCGAAAGCAGATATGGCCTTGTGGAGTTTGGAGATTAGGGTTCTTTAGTATGACCTCGGCTGTAGCGTTGCATTTTGGACTAACCCGAGGACCACCTGGAGGACCCGCGAAGGCCACCAGTGGTCCGCGGGCCACACTTTTAAGAACCACCGTTTTAAAGAAATAAGCATCGGAAGTACTAAATTACGAAGTTTTAAAACTACTCCCATCTACATCGGAGGTCACGTTCACGAAGTTTAAATACTAACAGCATGGCAAATGACGATACGAATGTTTTGGTGCCAAAGCGCTCTCTGCCGCATAAAACCCTGCAAGCATGTAAATGAAACAGTCGTAACAAACACGCACGTCGCTAGTGTTATCCCCGACATAATTAACTGCTATCAAAGGTTCAACTCGCTGCCGACTGCTTTTTATAGATAAGAGTCCCGCAATCTTTTCCTCGCAAAACTTTTAATGCCTCGCGCGCTCGTGTGTTTAAGCATTGCGGCTCACATTTCGCCATCGCTCGCGAGAACTCCCTTTCTGTTTTCATTAGATTTTTCCCCGACCTCCTCTTACCTGCCTCAACATCCTCGTAGCCTCATTTCTTCGTGTGCCTCTCTCGGCCCGCTCTCTACCCCTCGCTCTTCCTCCAAATTTATCAAGCAGCATTCAAAAAAACATCTTCGTTCCCTTCCCATTAGCTTTTTATTTACATCCATAAACCCCTTCCATCTCCCCATTCGTTCCATCGCTGGTTTTTGACATCCCTTGATTTTATTTCATTTTCCCGATCACTTTTTCGCATCCTCGCTTTCTTTTCTTTCTCCCTCTTCACTCCAATGCACTCTCCCCCTCTGACCTTCGGTTTATACTCTTTTCCTCCATGTCTTCCACCCGAGGAAACACATAGGTTACTTTCATACCATTTTACATCCTCGCTCCTCACGTCTCTCCTTCTTCCATTTTCCTCCTGTATACCAAACTTTTTTCTCCGCCTCTCCCAATTCTCCGACACTTTCCCTTCCGCCTCACTTTGCTCCAAATCCCTCTCACATTATTCTCACCCAGCCGTGGAAATTCGCTCTAGCTTTGGTTTGACTGAAACTAATTCGAGCGAATACACGTCTTACTTGCTTCCTACGATGAAATCTCGACATCACTTCGTGGTTGTAATCCGACGACCGCAAAAAAAGGTTGAAAAAACGAGATGCTCATTTCTATTCAGCTGCCATCGCTGTTGATCCAGCGATCATTTAATCAATTGGAACTTTTTTACTATTCCGAGTTTTAAGATTGCTGCGAAAGCATAAATAAGTTATAATGCAGAAGTATAAGGATACAATTTGAGTGGGAATTTTTGTTAATAGTACGTTATTTTTTTTTTTGCCGTTGATGATATCCACGAATAACCCGGAATATTCAGTAAGGACTAGGGTGGCCCCATGTACCGGTATGGCGGGGGTAGTCCCGTATTTGATAGAGCATCCTGGTCACTTTATTTTATATATCTGAAATAGACTTCAAGTAAGACCGTGCTCAAGAGTAAGAACTTCAATATAAAAAATTAAAAAGTAAGTACTTACCTTAATCAGTGCCGAAACTAGGGCGGGACAAGCGGGGCATCTGCCCCGGGCGCAACAAAGAAAGGGGAGCAAACAATCCAAATAGTAACTAAATAAACTAAAGAAAATGATTTCCTGAAGGGGGAGGGGGCGCATATTTAGTAGTTTGCCCCGGGCGCCAAAATATCTAGTTACGGGGCTGGTCTTAAGTATCTCCGACAGCCGTAAGAAAGTTATGAAAAACCATCTGCGCATTTCGACTAGAATGCAGCCGCCTCCAGTGGCAATTCATCAGTGAATTACCACTGAAGAGGGCTGCACTGTAGCCGAAATGCGCATCTGGTTTTCATAACCTTAGTAAGGCTATTGGAGATACCTAAGATAAGTACATGCTTTTTCAATTTCTTCACACTGAAGTGCCTTCTCTTGATTTTGTTTTCAGCAATTAAACGAGTTCAATATGAATAAGGACTGTGTTCCCTACTTTACCCTGTATCTCTCTTTACCAGAGGTTCTCAACGTGGTGCCCGCCGAGGAATTTCCAGGTGCCCGCTTTCCTCTGCACACATTAAGTTATTCATAATCCCTTATCCAATGATGCAAGTCTTGAAAATTTCGTTACTAATGTTTTCGTTTGCAATGCTGCCGAAAACGTTACTAATGCCGTAACGAACGATGGCAATAACTCATTTGCTTCATGAAAATAATCGTTACTACAGAAAAGTGTCCAGACAACCTGTCGCCTGTGAGGGGATATAAGCCGTTTCTTTCCATCCAACTTCCTCAACTCGAGCTTATCTCTCTCCTATAGCGCTCACATTCTATGAATCTACCACTGGGAACTTTTGTTTCCTCATAAGGCTCAAAATAAAAAAAAACTCGATAGCACTCTCCCTCAAACCAGCCATGGCCGTTAGTTGAAAAAAATAGTCTTCAAAACTTAATTAAAGAGCTAATAGCCATGTGGTCAAGATCAATGGTCTGTTTTCAATGAATGTAAACAGACTCGCTACAAACAAGTGCAGTTTCTCTTATGAAATTCCGAGCCCTTTGGCCAGGGTTAAGGCATGGGAAGCCAGTCCGGTGTGAATTTGCATATAGTTCCGATGTTTTGCCGTTTTCCTAATCCCTCTCCTTTCTCTGTGGTTAAAGTGAATAATCTGTGTAACAATACCGCAATTTGTTATGGTGCCTGTGCAGTGTTTTACATTTCTGCAAGATGTCTGAAAGGAGACCAGTAAGTGAATTGTTGTTCACTCACCAACTTGAAATTCTTAAAAACCAATTAAATGAAAGATTTTTCCAATTTGCTGACATTGAACCCGCGATTTCCTCTTATGTAAATCCATTTTTCTCTGTTGACGTTAACAACGTTGCCGAGCTTCTTTCAAAAGTATCTCAAAGTAAACAAGAAGATCTCGTACTGGAGACAAAGTAATGTAATTTTAAAGTCCCAGACAAAAGAAGACAAATTTTGGAACTTGATAGACTACTAAATTCCCCACTTTGCGCAGTACTGCTTTAAGAATAAGAGCCTACTTTGGATCGACTCATGTATATGTGAATCCCACTTCTCATCAATGAAGATAATTAAAACTAAGAGCCGTTCGAGATTGACTGATACCCATCTAGATGACTGCCTGCGAGCAGGGACATCATCTTACACTCCAAACTACGAGCAGCTAGCTGTCTACATGGATTGTCAAGTATCCCATTAATGTAGTATGTACCTGATCGTGGTGCTAAGTAGAAAAAAATATTAAAATCAGTTTGGTTTCTTTTCACAGGATTTAATTGTTTCAAGCATTAAGAAAAAGTATTAGATGTTAAATATATTAAATTATATAACTCATTGCATCATTTCTCTTTTTTATGCTTGTGCCCGCCTCCATAACGCCTAAGTGCCCAATTGAGGTAAAAGGTTGAGAACCACCGCTCTATACCAATCCATTTCAATCATCTTCTAGCTCGACTCCCTCCCTCTGCCAATCTCTCAACCTCTCTCTCTCTCAAACTTACAAACACGCACAACCTCTCACTCACAACCCCTCCCTCTTTCACCCGCCACCTCTCTTTCACTCACTCCTTTCCCCATTCTCTCCTCCCACGCACATGCTTTCTCTCTCTCCCTCCACATACACCCTCTCTGTCCTTCACCAACCCAACCATCGCGCGTATTTGAGGAAAAAATTGGGGTTTTGGTTTGGCCATAGCGGCCGAAGGGACAGAGAGAGAGAGAGAGAAGAGCGGTCAGGCGAATCGGAGGGAGGGAGGGAGGGAGGGATGGCCTCTCTTTCTAGGTTCTGAGGCAAGGGAGAGGATGGGGTAGTGTGGAAGTGGGAGAGGAAAAGGCTATTCTAAAAAAACCCTTGAAAGTGAGGGACTGGAGGAGCTGTAAACAAAAATTGACCGAGTGAAGGACATGGAGTGGGAGTGGGTGAGGGAGTGAGCGGAGGCGAGTCGTAAGGAGTGGAGGGGGGGGGCTGAGGGATTGCGAGGCCCTCGAGAATGGGGGGGAGGATAAAGAAGAAGAACTGCGGCAGTCGGAGAGACTTAAAGGAAGACGATCGCACGATTTCCCGAATCCGTAAGCTCGTTCCTCGGTAAATTACGAATCTTGACTATACGTAGTAATCGGCGCCTACCTCATGGTTGTTTCCTCGGTCGAATTCGAAATTACCGGATCCGTGCGTACCTACAATATGCAGGGTTATGATCGCATTTTTGCGTAATTTATGAAATATAATTTATCTTTAAATCTAAAATGTGGATGGTATGAGAAATAAAATCAAATAATGATTTCATTTTTACAGTTTATTCCTTTGATAATGCATGTATGAACTAATGCCCATGTTTTCTAGCATCAAAAGTCTAGTTAATGCTTAATTTATAAAATATAATTGTAACTTATACGGTAATAAGGGTAAAAATATCAAGATAAAATAGGCCCGGCAACTGAAATATGTCAATATATTGGAAATTATCAACAGCTTTGAACAGTTGCGATATCAATTATAACTGATACTTCTCCATGCATATCGCGACTCAACAGCTGTATTGTGCCACGAATACTAAGCTGGGAGGTAAACAAGTTGTTAATCTAATTAACTAAATTCGCTAACGTAACGTGGATAATCTCTCTCTACCTATCAACAAACAAAAGATGGGAAAGAAAAATTAAAAGAGTTATAAGCGTCAAAGTGAAGTTGCCCTTCGATACTTGCCACTTAATAAGTTTAATGGTCGCTTGGTTAAGCACGCCTTGTTGGCAGAGAATCAGGGTATAAAGTCATTACAACATGATCCTTGGATATATTGAAATTTAGGTAGCCAAATTCGACAGTAATTACGTTAAATAGTTTTAAAATGATGTTTCGTTCCTCTGATGGATAATTTCCGATAATGCTCATCAAAATAACTTTAATCGAAAATTCTGAAAATTATAGTGACGCCGTTACGCGTAAAATACAAAGGTGGTAAATAACATCCATCCCTCAGAGATTTTGTTTTCTGGTAGCACATTTTGGCTTCATTACTTTCTTGACAGCTGATAAGTGTGCTCCAGGACTTAAGTGAACTGTCTCAGGAATTATGGCATCATACGAAACCTTATAAAAATTATAATCCTATTACAACATAGATGCAACGCTAAAATATCTCAGGCAATAAGGATGGAAAAATAATTTATTATAAAAATAATTACCCAACAATTAATTTACTAAAAAATCATGAGACAAATAAATTGTAATTTAAAGTACAGTTGGATTTTCAGCATTTGCCTCTGATGATAGTTTCATACGAACGAAAACAGACAAAATAGTCAATGGAAAGGGACAAAAAAATTCATTTCCACTGTGATAATCATTTTCTTCTCTAAAATAACATATCCAGTATTGCAGACTTATGCACACCGATTCAACCCATCTACAAATAAAATATTATCTTATAATTTAATTTAGTTTTCCAGAACGTTAACATGACTGATTGTGAGCTCCTTTTTCGCCCTCCGGGAGCCTCATCAAGGCGAAAAGTAAAACATTTGTCGAATGAAGAAAAGCGGAAGAGGTGAAAGACTAACGTGTCCCGCCTTTGTCGCGCCTCGCAAAGGACAATGGCGATCTCTCCGTTGCTACGGAAAACACAAACGAAAGACGAGAATACTATTTTCCGTCTCCACAAGAGCAACGGATATGACAGCGGGGCAAGTGGCAGAGCTTTTTGGGATTTTCTCGACGACCGCCTCTCTCGCTCCACTCGCCCCCTTTCTCCCCCTCCCCACCGACATTCCCCCTAAGGGTAGTTGCCATGCAGGTATTTGCAGTTATGGCCGAGATTGTCTGTTTCGTCGTCCCTCGAAACTCTCGCCGCCGCCGCCGAGTTTGACCATCAAAATCTTTCTGACAGCTGAGTGGCGTCTACGGTAAACTGCCTCCGAAACGCAACGCGTGATAGCGCCTACGTTTCCTTATGGACTAAAAGGTAGTAAGTAAACCTCGAAGTCTTTTTCAAAGCTAGCGGAGAAAAGGTAAAAGGAAATTCCTTCCGCTTAAATGCGCGCGTCGGAAAATAGAGGAGTTCTTTTTTACATCCCGGGAGCACATTTTCCTCGGAGCGAAAAATAACACGAATGCGATACACATCGCGACGAGAAGAAAGTTTAAACGGGAGACGATCTCGCAATTACTCTGCAGCTTGGGAAGACTTTCTCAAGGACGCGGATTAATGCGAATGTAGCAATCAGAAAACGTGTACTTAACGGCGTTGATTATTATTATTTGTTAATAACGAATGCGAAATATACGCTAATTAAAATCATTTTTGCAATCGGGGAAGTCTTTTTATTTTAGTTAAGTATATCTTTGTATTTCTCAGAATAACGGGTTATTATTACAGACGATTTTTATGTGACCTCCATTTTTATCTTTATAAATTTTCACGACACAGGACGAATTAGAAAGGGAAATTTTGATGTGATATTTATTAAAAGGAAACGGTGATACGCGATAGGGTAATCTCCGTTAAAATTTCCTCTACTACTGTTCCGCATAAAAATGAAAGCTATAAAGTCGTCCAGTCTTGGCTTAATTTGGTGAAATCCCCGTAGCCTTATTATAAAACTTACAGGATAACCGAAATATACTAGAACGATTATTCCTCCGAAAAGAAAACAAGGATCCACCGTTTAGAATATTCATACCTAGTACAGTATCACTGTTATGCAAATTCAGTACTGAAATTTATCGCTCTGATATATGAAAGTTTCGATTTTTTCAAAGATATGAATTGTTTTCTCTCGCAAGTGTGTAGAAAGTATAACTTTACTTTTATTGCTCCAAGAAAAGTAGTTAACATGAAAGAGGTAGTAGGATAAAAATTATACTTCTTCGACTACATCGCCATTCGAATCAAAATTACATGAGAAATCGAGCTTCTCAACTTCAAAAAATGCGAAAATGTTAATTAAAGTGAACAACTTAGTCAAATACATATTGTTCTGCACTAGTGGCCGAAATCTTAAAATAAAAAATCGGAAGTTTTAAATAAAAAATAAGAAAATGAAACTGAGTCAAATCTCACGCGCGAGTTTTTGTTGGAAAACCTCCAGGAGAGGGGAGCAAGAAAAAATTTGGCGTTGTTTGAAAATCCAGAAGCGGCAGTCGTAGGCTATTGAAACCCTCTTCCTCGAAGAAATTCCCGGCAAATCCATAGGTTCTCCCAAGGATCTCTCCCAATTCTCCTAAAGCACACTCCCGTAATAGGAGCAGACCCATACACTCGAGAAGAGGCAGTTCCATCCCCGTGACAGGTATGCGTTGGTAGGGACAAGGGGACCTGGAGAATCTCCCGTGCGGTGCAGCACAGGAGAGGAATGGTGCAGGGGGAGGGGGGGGGGATTGGGATACAGGAGAAAGGTGGGGCATGGAAGAGGTGTGGTGACTCAAACAATATCCCATGATCTCATTAGCGTCGTTACTCGCACGGAGAAATGGACAGAGTAGGCGCGCCCTTATGTTCGGATTAATCCTTCTTAATCAACATCCGCCGAAGAGTAAGGTGGGTGATATAAACCGACCAATCATTATCCACTTCATTTTGTTAAAAGTTAGAAAAAGAGGCCGTTCGCACGAGGATGAATTGAGGCTCGATCAAGTCAAACTCGAAGGCGTATGCGCAGGGCAATCGATACTTCTCAATAAATTCCATCCCTCTTCCTTCAGTTTTTTGCCCAACAATCTCAAGTCATATAAAACAGGGCTACTACGTACATATATGGAGCGGGAGGGAGGTGTGAACACAGAATCCGGCGATTCTAAATAGGAGGCAAGAAAGATGCGACTGGCCACCGAGTTAACTGGGAAGGAACGCCGCTGCTATTATTAGAGGGCACGAATTCCACTCGTGAGACTATTCGTTCCATCTCAAAAGGATTCAACGCCTCTTTCTGCCATATAGTTCATAATAAATCACCTTAGAAATGACTTCCTCGAGCTGAGACTCAAAAGCGTCCATCTTTCATTCACGTTCTCGAATTTGAATGGGTCAGAAATGCCAAGTGGGTGAGAAAAAATTAAGAACGCAGTTGAATTCCGGACTTACAACCTAAGTAGAGAGCAATCTCACGACCTATTTTTCTTAAATACTCCGAATGCGGTCTTTTTTGTACACTTCTGTATAACCTATAACGAACTTTAATGTACGGCGGAAGCAATGGAGCATTTTGTCACAATGTCTGAGTTTGGGTACGACGCGGTTTGACTCTCAGCGTTCCTTTGACGATTTCTGTTTTAAAAAAACAAGCATCATCGCTTCAATTACGTTTTCCACCTTCCAAACATTTTGTCCGCTTAAAAATGTATGTTAAAATTAAATGAAAAAGGACCACACCTTACTGTTTTGGAAATGATAAAACTCGAAAGGTTTCCAGCCGTAAAAAAGTAAAATCCTTGAAAATGAGTAAATATATTATTTAGCATTGTAAAGTAGTGCACGAGGGGAAATCCTAACAATGAGAATGAAAAAAAAACCTTAATTCTTTGGAGGCGTGCATTACGTGCCAACTACAATTTTCCACGCTCAGCCTCCACACGCGCGCGCGGATACAATCTCTCTCTCTCTCTCTCCTTTGAGAAGAATTTTCAGATTCCTATACAACAATGGAGAGATGTTTTTTCCTTCAATTCAACTTACGATTTCAAAAGTCCTTATTTTTTGTCGCAAGGCATTCATTCCGTAGGAATGGGAGCTCTTCGGCATTTCCCTGACCCCTTTCCCCGAACTCGCGACTGGGAAGCGAAAAGGCGAACGAGACGGTTGCGTGGATGAAGAACTCGCCATAGCGCTGTCCTCGGTAGGAGACATGGGGCATTTTTAAAATCGAGAAACTTTCAGGTCCTTTTCAGACGAGGATACGGTATCTCGGACGCAGTATGCGAGATACTGAATCGAGGTGGATCATGCCAAGATACTGTATCGCAATACTGCATCCGCATCCGTCTGGGTGGGCGTTTCAAAGTTCGCTCTAAACTCGTGGGGAATACGGGCGTCGAGGAGGTAGCCTTGATTTTGTTATTATTTAGAAGAAAAAAGAAAATAGAAAGTTGTGGGTTCATCCAATTGTCAGGTTGAGAGAATTAAAAGGAACATACCACATACTCTATGATGAGCTTAGACAAGATCGTTTCAAGTTCTTTAATTATTTCAGAATGTCAATCCAGTCTTTTGATGAACTCTGTGATACATTAGAAAGTTCAATTCGAAAGAGGGACACAAATAATCTTCGTCAGACGTATCCCACAAGCAAGGTCGACATTCAGTTTCGCTAATGAACTTATCGTTATCGAAAATATTACGCTCCATCGTTAAAATCGTAACCCGCTAGCAGCCGAAACACCCAGACTGACGACGCGTGTATCACCGTCTGAATGGTGCTATTCAACAAAACGTACTCTCGGCCGCCGAGATACCGATTCTGTCGCCGGCGGCTGGCGGTGACAAGACGCTGAAAACGAGTATCGCGATACTGTATCTGTCGCTCGTTTCCGTGTGAAAGGCGTTATTGGCGCCAATGCATTCTCGGCGTCTGAGATACGCGTATCCGAGATACCGCATCCTCGTCTGAAAGGGGCCTTACAGATAAGACCGCGTAATATCAATGGTCCAACTGTTGACCATAAATGAAAACGGAAGTGGGAATTTTCTAAGAGGAAATATGACAAAGAACGCCCCATTTAAGAGTAAGACGAATCGCGACGAATTTCGAAATTAATAACTGTGTTAAAATGTAACATGGTCATATAACTGTCATAACAAAAATGACTGTTGATTTTAAAATCATATTTAGTATGCTTAGTAACTCACTTTTAGAGACATAGCTGTGGAACAGATCCAGTGGCGTAACAATTGGGCGGCTTGGGTGGTCAAATGACATGGGCCTCTGCGGATCCCTTGAATTATTCCGAATATAGAGAAGATAAAATTTTTTTACCAATTCTTCTGCTTAATCTTAATTTCTGAATGACTTTCCAATTAATCATCATTTTTTGACAAAGTAATTTAAAAAGCTTAACCTATTCAGCATATCCATGTTAATCTCCTATAACAGCGGTCCCCAAACTTTTTTTTTTCGCGTACCACCAAAAACATGACAAAATTTCCTCGTACCATAGGTTGGGAACCGCTATATTTTGAAGGGTGTGTTTGTTTGTTTGCGTTTGTTCGTGGAACTCCTCCTAAACGATAAAAGCTAGAATAACCAAATTTGGTATGATTCTTCCTTACATCCTAACTTAGTGAATGGTCAAGGTTCGGTCAACCGGGATTAATCAGTGCTGCCAATATAGGGGATTAACATTTTTCCATAAGATAACACGTATGAATCCATTTCTTCACTTGAAAGGTATTCTTCCTTCAAGCATTAAAATATGTAAATATGGACCGATTTTTTTCGTATTTGCTTCATCTGACGAATAAAACTCTATACTATCTTACTCCTGCGAAGTTTACATCTTACACGGTCGATGTTTTCAGAAATACGTTATTTGTTTCGAAATTTTGTGGATTTTTTGTACCCCTCCCGGGCGTTGCCTCCGATACAATTAGCTTCAATGAAGCTTACAAATAGACAAAAGTTTAGCGTTATTCGATTCGCACTTTTGTTTAAACAACGAAATGATCGATGTTTATGGATAGTAACGTAAATAGATAAGCGTTTCTAACGATTGATGAAAGTAATTGAGCCTTCTTTCGTCTATTGAATACTGGAATCTTACATTTTTGTAAGTAAAATCATTATAATTTACATTATTATGTTTATTAACGTAAATAGGCTCACGTATCTGGTGTACATTTACCAGTCAGTGTTCAATCATGGACAACTGTACGTTGCTTTTTCACTGGTTTCTTGCTTACAAGACAAAAAAGTAAATATTTCAGCGAGGCATAATTACACGAGAAATGAAGCTGGATTTGGCGAAAGTAATATGATAGGAAATAAAATTATCGTTATATTTGAATGTAATAGGCTCGGAAAAGGATTGTTACAAGCAAATATGATTAATTGTTAAGAAAAGCTAATTGTAATTTAAAAAGTATCTACTATATATTTAAAAGAGTTTGTATGTTGTGCTGTAGTAGCTTCACTAAATCCGTTGAAATTCAGTGGGAAATTCTGCTAGTTGACTAATAAGCGCAACTTGGGAGGTTTTACAATGGACTTCAGTTTTAAATGAACGTATGTATTTGTTGGGTGAGTGGAAAGAGGGACCAACAATAATATTTTCCGCGGGCCATTCCGCTCCTTGTTACACCACAGAAGAGACTCCAATTTAGATAACAATCATTCTTGAACACGGAACACTACTACTCCTATGAAATGGCTATCCTCGAATTGAAAAATATAATTATAACATCAAGCATTAAATTTTATTTTAAGTTTTAATTCCAATGGTAGTACATGGCACAAAATTGATCGTATAGCTCAGGGATGGCAAATCCGTGGCACACGTTACCGAAGTGGCTCCCGTGCGAGTATACTTGGTATACGTAAGCTTTTATTTTATGCGTAAAATAGGAATTTCCTTAGAGAAGGAGTAAACTAGTAGCAGCGACACAAAAATCATTCACCATCCCTGGAATAGCTCAACGTGATTATTTAAATTTCCAATGTACTTTTATTCCTACGTTGTCAACTTAACTGAGATAGCACATCATCCTCCTCAACCGTGATCGTATAAATGAACGTGGTCACGGAAGGGTCTGAAAGTGAAAAAGTTACAGGCGCTTGATATTTTAAATGATAACTTCCTGTTTCACTTTCTATCCAAGATGCTACCGAAGCCATAACCTACTGGCTCAGTTAGGAAAGCGAAAAGAGAGCGCAAACTCATCAGCAAAATACAAGCGAATGGAAAAGACTTCGACGCTCGTTTGTCACCCGCGCGAACGACGACACAGAAAGGGGGAAAAAATAAAAACGGAGTGAGAAGTAGTTACGAATGGAGACCACCCAAAAGGGTTTGTGGGAAATTCGGTCGAAGAATCTAATATGGTACGTCTTATTTTTTTTTCCTCCTCCATCCGTACGCCAACGACACCATACGTACGCACCAAAAGGACCACGGAAGGGAGCTCGCCCGGTGGCGACGCCTTCATCGGAGGGATCGAGGGCGGGCACACACGTGACAATGGAGGGGCCCTCTGGACCCGTAGAGAGGGGAAAAAAAGAGGAGGGAGAGGAGGCCGCGTGGGAAGAATGAGGAATGAACCCTTTGGCTCTTTATCTGGCCGAGGCAAACACTGTCCGCCGGTAAAGGTGTTTTCGAGGTACGAGACGCAGAAGGGGGGAAGGGGAAGGAGGAAGAGGTTGGTCAGAAAGAGGATGGATGGATGAGTGCACGGATGGAAGGGAGTGGAGTTAGAAAAGCAAGGCGTGGAGATAGGAGGAGGGAAGGATGAAGGGAATTGCTACCATTGTTGCCTCAAAGCGTGAAAGGGCTAAAGAATCCGTGGGAACTAGGAAATTGGTGCGTTTCGGGAAAAATTGGGGGATTTTCGGAAGAAAAGACTCCCCGCTACTTCGTCCATCGTCCATCTCCTGCGGATGGCCGTGCATTACGGGCCCCAACCCCCCTTCCCCTCCGCGCTTCCTTTATTCGCATTGTGAGTGTGGGGCTAGAAGATCGAGTAGTGGGGAGAGCGAAGGGAAATGGCAGGAGGAGACACGCCTCGGCAGATGCGTGTCCCAGTCACCTCTGGCTCCCTCTCCCTTTCTAGAAATACACGGAAAAACCCATTCCCACTCCGTTATCTTTTTAACGCAGGCACGAAGGTGGATATTAAGCCGATTACGGAAATTAAACGTTGGCTATACGCAGGTCATCATTTCTTGCACTTTTCCGATGGTTTTCGGGCAACTTTCTTATCACGCAAGTTAGGCTGCGGCTATACTTTCCCCCATAAGAAACCAACTTGAAGATCGTTAGCCTTTCCCCATAAATTTTGTTGTTAATTTATTCAATATTTTGCTTCAGTGAAAAATGCATATTTTCCTCGTTACTTTATTTGGATTAATAATCATTTCAAATAGTTTCTATGATGAATCAGTTACGCACAGGGACGAAACTTATAGTCTCAACTTCGGCCTGATAAAAGCTATTAATCTCTCAACTCCCCCGTCGTCATCTTTAGCTACATATCTTTCTTTCTCTCCCTATCTCACTCATACAGCAACTACAAATTAATATATATAAGCGAGAGGTCGTGCGTTCTCATGCCGAGTAAGTATATTTGCACGGAAGTGAATAAAAAGCCAAATCCGCCCAACGAGGATGTTGCTCCAACTTCCTTTCAAAGTTGAAAGCGGGAGACCGCATGCTCGAAACCGGTTCTTTCCAGAATTCTGCACCGAGGACGTTTATATCTTTTAATTAGTTAACTGAATGAAAATTTCCCTCGATTTTCTACAAGACGACTGAAAAAATGCAACCCCGTTAAGTCCACTACTGGGTCGATGAAATCGTGCAGAAATTCTTGGCATAGCGTCTGCCAAAGAAAAGCGAAAATAGTAAATAATATTTCACTGCCATTCTATAGGAATCCGCTCCCGATAGCCTAATTACGCTTCGCTAGGGGGTAACTACTAACACTTTCAAAATGCCACAAGGTACGAGAGATCAATCGAAACAAATATATAGCTAAATATTTGGAAATGAAAATAATCGACAATTATCTAACAGCAAAATTTAAGCACAGATATGAGATCGTCGACAAAATACATGGATTCCAGCTGTTCGTTTAATTCTCTATTCTACGATATACTGACATTTACTCTGTAATTATACATCGGCTTAGCACGCTTCCAGTGTTTTCACTCAAATTCACTTGGCCGGTTAAGCTAGAGTGCAGTAGATTTTGTTTTTCAAAAAGTTGTTCCGCTCTAAATCGCTCAATAATTAGCACAAGAGAGAATATCTTAAATTAAAAGAGAGATCCGTTCGCCCGTGAGAATACGCATGGATAGCGTGTCCGGAAAACTCCAGGCCGCGCTGTGACTCACCTTTTGAAGTGACGAATGAGCGATCGAAGGACGACGGCGTTGATTCCTCCTCCTCTCTCTCTCTCTCTCTCTCTCTCTCTCTTTACAAGTTATTCGACACCACGTGGCGTCTCCAAACTGCTGCCATCTTAATACGGTCAACCCTGAAAGTACATAACGGCTACATTAAAATGGGCGAAGTGGCCATGACGAACATGACTCAAGTATACAGATGATTATGCGATCAAAAGGGGTATATCAAACTCGACTTAACGCTGGAATCGAATGATTAAATCTAGTCAACCCTAACAGTCATGAAAT
Organism: Uropetala carovei; assembly: GCA_036926305.1. Classification (NCBI taxonomy): domain Eukaryota; kingdom Metazoa; phylum Arthropoda; class Insecta; order Odonata; family Petaluridae; genus Uropetala; species Uropetala carovei. The sequence continues at coordinate 7,914,087 of JAXCHB010000064.1, read as the reverse complement.
GGTTTGGAATATAGATGCGCATCTTGGCTACGAAGCAGCCGTCATCAGTGGCGATTTACCGAGAGCTGATTCGGAAAAAGTAGTCGATATGATGCTATGATCTTGTTGAAATATTTTTTTAAAATTCCGTGGAAGATACATAGTTTATTTACTTGTGTGCCACTGATTACGGCCACTTCGTCGCTGAGATCTGAAGCTGGTTTTCCCAAGCCTTTGTATGATTAATAGAGTCGCGTGGAACATGAAGGAAATGCTAGAGGAAATTTCTGATACGATAATTGAGGGTGGCTTTTTTTATCTGAAGTGAATAATAGAGGAGTCGGTTTTCGTTCGTAGGAGTTACCACATATTGAACACAAACATAACTGAGTTTGATAATTCTTTGTTAGATACCTATTTATGTAACTTTTACAACTCCACAGCGCAAAACTGAGGAATACGATAAGACTTTTTAGGCGCGTTTCGCTTCCAGCGTTAGCGCCTATTATCGTCGGTCTGTCCGTCCGTCCGCATGTTCGTTCTCGGCTTCTACCGAACGGATTTTCATTAAATTTGATATTAAGGACTTTCAATCAAATATAATAAGAAAATCGCAAAAATGAATCACGTATGCCAATCAGGGGTACCACTTTACTGGTGACAGAAAAAATGAAAATTTCGTCATATCTCGTAAAGTATTATTGCTCATTTAAAAATTTTTTCAAATAAAAGTTGTAGAACTGGTAAAGAAGAGTAAATGTCTTAATTCGAGTTGAACTTAGAAAATTTCTTGCATGGTCACTTCTTCATTGTTGCTAACATAATCTCACAAACAAACGTTTAATTTCCTTACGTGTGCATGTAATATTATTAAACTAGTGTAACTGCCCGTCAATATGACGGGTATTCGTGAATTAAGTATTACGTTAAAATACAATAAAAATTAATTACACCAACTTTTATGTGCACTAAAACGTAAAAAATTAATATAAATTCCACATATCCGAATGTTCCATAAAGTAATAAGCCTTAGAACTGTTGTGGGTCAATATCAATATTCCTAAATTATTCCTAAGGAACTATTTTCAAATGTTTCAATATAAGCAGATAACCCGTTTAACATGGAACATATTAAAGATGCAGTTCAAAATATCAAGAAAAACTTTTTGAAATTAACTAACTATACTATTTTTGCTGGATCTGATATTTGTTAATTCCTTAGATTTCACATTATTATACATTGTATAAATGTACTTTCTACGGTATTGATTAATGAGAGTAGATAGTTTTCCTGTTTACTTTGATCTGTTTTATCTAAATCTATACTTTATTAATAAGTTAATTTGCTGTAGTTCAATGAACAATACCATTGAAGATCCTTATTGTCAAAAAAAATAAACTAATTGTCTATCGTAGAAACCGTTACATAAACAAACAAGTGTTTATTATATAACTGGTGTAATACCCGTTGAAATATCAACGGAAAAATTATAGATAGATAGATTATTATTATTTTCATTTAAAATAATTAATATCCCACTTTCACATACCTATGAAATATTTTGTCATATACAACATATCTAGTGAATATTCTGTTGTCGACGGGCTATCTTTAGTTAAACTTCAAATAGTTGCCTCTCTTTGCCTCCCTTCCCCCCTCCCTTATCCCCCCCTTCACACTCTCTCCCACCCTCTATCTCCCTCCCCCTCCTCATTTCTCCCCCTCCCTCTTGCTCCCCCCTCCACCTCCCCCCCTCTCTCTCGTATTAAAAGCATACAAAGCACGCTTACACCCATAAGGAGAGATACAACAATAGGATTTTGAGGTCTAACAATATAATTGGTAGCCAAGGCAACATTCCGTTAAAATGGCAATATTTCCTCAATGTATGTGAATTAAACGTATAACATGAGCGATTTCGAATTGTATGCGGAAAAAGATGAACAGAATAAGAAACTTTGTAATTTTTTCTTCAAAATGGTTCAGATTCGAAGATAGTAGGTTAATTCCTTCTAATTTTAATTTCCAAAACAATAAAAGCCTGCACATCAAAAAATTGATTTTTACATGTTACCTTACGGAAAATGGAAATGTCTTCCTTGGAGTCGAACCCAGGACTTTTTTGGAGATTTATTTTAGTCATTACCTTAAAATATGTTAATCAAGCATCCTTGCCAAATTTCAACCTTCTACCTATTCGGCAAGTTTGTTAAAACGCTATATATCGGCCATCGTGAAAGTGTGACCAACCAACCAACAGACCTGGGCTATTATAGTATTAAATTCCCGTCGTTTCTGCCGTAAGAAAGAAAAATGAAATTACGTTACTATAAAATTAATTTAATGTGTGAACATTTCTAGTGAATACTCTGTTGTCGTTTAGTAAATGCCTTTGGTTTTTATTTTCGGCTATAAAATTCTGTTATTCTTCTCCCACCTTGTTCTCGTCAATGCTACATATAATTGTCGGTGTGCAAAGACAGGGAAATAATTATATGTATACATATATAACTTAGGGAAAATAATTAAATTTCGTGCACTTAACGTTATGATTGTTTTAAAATTGTACTCTGTACTTATGAAGAAAGAAAGCTTACTCGAATCCTCAATAATGTTCTCCGTCGTTATGTAAATAAAACTCTTTAAAAGGTTTAAACTAAAACTAACTAATTAATCAATCAGCGGAATAATTTATTTGAATACTATATGAACAAAAACAAATCACCAATTTATTTCAACAATGTAAACTGTTTTCTTGACGATTGAATGGATCGTTGTATTGGAGATCCTTATTGACAAAAAAATAAACTAATTGTTTATCGTAGAAACCGTTACATAAACAAAGAGTGTTTATTATATAATTCCCGTCGTTTTCGCCGAAAGAAAGATAAGTGAAATTACGTTACTATAAAATTAATTTAATGTGTGAAATGCAGTGATCATCGAAACTGAGATGTGGCATCGTGTAATCAGATCAACGACCACTTTACATGAAGATCTACGTGAATTTTTAATACTACATAGAGTTATTTCAAGAACCATTTAACCGATATCAACCAAATATAATATTAAGAAGTATAAATATTATCTGTACGTCATTTGCTATTTTGTTTCCAATCTAATAATTATAAAGACAACTTGTCGTTTATCGTTTTCTTCATAGGTAGGTATGATATTTACATTAACAAATAAATGTGCCACTCGAATATTAACAACTACCAAAAATATATTGTGATAGAATGCATTCAGTATCAGCTAACTGACAAAACATATTTTCAAGTGGTCTAATTAAATTTCGCTGTCGGCCATCTTGCGTTCCTTAACAGAACAACGTTTTTATATTATACTAGCAGAATTTGCCGTTGAATTTCAACGGATTTAGTGAAGCTACTACAGCACAACATACAAACTCTAAAATATATAGTAGATATTTTTAAAATTACAATTAGCTTTTCTTAACAATTAATGATATTTGCTTGTAACAATCCGTTTCCGAGCCTATTACATTCAAATATAACGATAATTTTATTTCCTATCATATCACTTTTGCCAAATCCAGCTTCATTTCTCGTGTAATTATGCCTCACTGAAATATTTACTTTTATGGCTTGAAAAAGCAACGTACAGTTGTCCATGTAAATGTACACCAGATACGTGAGATTATTTACGTTAATAAACATTATAATGTAAATTATAATGATTTTACTTACAAAAAATGTAAGATTCCAGTATTCAATAGACGAAAGAAGGCTCAATTACTTTCATCAATCTTTAGAAACGCTTATCTATTTACGTTGCTATCCATAAACATCGATCATTTCGTTGTTTAAACAAAAGTGCGAATCGAATAACGCTAAACTTGCGTCTATTTGTAAGCTTCATTGAAGCTAATTGTATCGGAGGCAACGCCCGGGAGGGGTACAAAAAATCCACAAAATTTCGAAACAAATAACGTATTTCTGAAAACATCGACCGTGTAAGATGTAAACTTCGCAGGAGTAAGATAGTATAGAGTTTTATTCGTCGAATAAAGCAAAACCGAAAAAAATCGGTCCATATTTACGTATTTTAATGCTTGAAGGAAGAATACCTTTCAAGTGAAGAAATGGATTCATACGTGTTATCTTATGGGAAAATGTTAATCCCCTATATTGGCAGCACTGATTTATGCCGGTTTACCAAACCTTGACCATTCACTAAGTTAGGATGTAAGGAAGAATCGTACCAAATTTGGTTATTCTAGCTTTTATCGTTTAGGAGGAGTTCCACGAACAAACGCAAACAAACAAACACACCCTTCAAAATATAGCGGTTCCCAACCTATGGTACGAGGAAATTTTGTCATGTTTTTGGTGGTACGCGAAAAAAAAAAGTTTGGGGACCGCTGTTATAGGAGATTAACATGGATATGCTGAATAGGTTAAGCTTTTCAAATTACTTTGTCAAAAAATGATGATTAATTGGAAAGTCATTCAGAAATTAAGATTAAGCAGAAAAATATCGTTTAGGAGGAGTTCCATGAACAAACACACAAACCAACAAACACACCCTTCAAAATATATTATAGTAGATAATAATAATAATAGGAAGAAAATGGATTATTTATGATGAAGAAAAGAACTTTAAAACGCAATTTCCCTTACGTACAGGTATATAATTTCTTTCTAATACTCCACTGCACGAAATGCCACCATTTGTGATACGTTGTACACTTTCCTAACTTGTTTCAGAATAATTTCGGTCTATACCATTTAAAAAAGAAATATCGAGCAAAGAAGATGAGATCATATACTTGGCATCAACATCTATCTGAGAGCGAACGAGCTCGGAGGAGGGGCCATTAGGTGGAAATGACCATGCATAACAAAACATCCTAAAATTCCTTACCGTATCTGCGAATCGCCTTTGGAAATAGCTAATCCAATGAAGCATTTTACGTTGTTAAACTTCTCTTCGTTTTTCCATCAACAGCCATAATCGAACAACTGCAATTATCCCCTATAAATTTTTCTATACATTTGCATATGGCTCCAAAACGTACCAATCGATCTCATCTAATAGTTTCTCAAACTGCTGATAATATAACCTATGACTGCAGGCTTAAAGAATTACCTCATCGTACTTGACAAAAGCAATCGTTAGGCCTTCCAAGAACTGAACTGCAATATATTTTTCCCCGAAAAGCCAAGCCGATGCCCGCCGTCGAAAGAAAAAGCTTGTAAAAACCTGGTGCAACGAACTAAGTTTCGAGTATTTCAGACGAGTGCAGCTTAAGGAGGCGTATGGAGGGAGGGAGAGAATGTGAGGTGAGTAAAAAGGGGCTGGAGAAGGGTTAGCCGAGGAGGACCATCCAGTCGATGTACGACCCAACCATTTCGAGAGCGCCACGCCGCGGAGGAATGATAAATATTCATCGTATACGTGGGCACGCCACGACTTCCGCGACTCGTCCCAACAAATGAAGACGTGACCCTGGACAATCCGGACGACATGAGGAGGGGAAGGTAGCTGGTCCCTTTGGAAGTGCACGCCGTCGAAGTGACGCCATAAAGCGAGGTAATAAATCATACCCCTCCCCCCCAACCCTCCCCTACTTCCCCCCTTCTCCTTTCCATTTACCCCTCCTTCCATTCCTGTGAGTGAGCAGCGGCCGCCGCCGCCGCGAGTCCGTCAACCCGCCCACGCACACCACCGGCAAAGGGACAAAACTCCTCCTCGAAGGACGAGGAATGACCACGCGACCCTTTCCCTTAAGGGACCCGAGAAAACCCTATGAGGGTGTAAAGAAGACGCTCCTGCGACGGTATACACCAGAGAAGCATTCGAGGAAAGTCGCTTAAAGCACCACCGCACGGAGGATTATTTATTGGTGTTCCGTCGTAAATGGGTGGTGCGTTTGGACAGCCGGTGACAGAGTGGCGCGGAGGACACTGGTAGGCCAATGAGACGTGTCTATTTCCCTCCCGAACCAACTCCGACACATTTCCCTCGTTTTCGTCATCTCGCGAGGTAACGGATAGGCTAAAGGGATTATGAAAATAAACCTCGTTTTACATGTTTTACATATCTTCCTCCCTACAGCCCAAACAGTTTCTTTCCTTGATCATCCGTTTATAACAAATGGTTTACGGTAGGCTGAAGCAGTGAGTATATCCTACAGACATTTCATTGAAAACATTACTAAATAGTGATAACATATATAAGCTCATCCGTCTTTTTACCTTTGATCGTGTTCGAAAAGAAAATAATGGGTTTAAAATTTCCCGCTTCCCTTAAATTGCATATGAAAATTCATCATCGTAAAGAAACTAATCCGAATGGCCTTGTAACTATCCTTTACTGGCATTGTAAAGGAATAAATAAAAAAATATTTCCTCCTACAGCAGAAAAATATTTGAGCAGAAGAATTTGGCATAAAAACACATTATACGGCATGTTGTGTCGTATAATGAATTATTAAGAATCGGGGAAACATTGATTCTACCAACAGAAACGTTCGATTCGACCTCAAATGATAAGGAAACATAATAAACATAAAAATTAATAACGACGCTACTTTTGTTACTTTTGTAAAAATGTGACGGGAGGAACCCTTATTTCCGGTGCAAATTTCTGCTGAGAAAAATAATATGCATATGAACAAGAGTACCTCTAAGAAACGGTCAAGGTAACTCAGCCAACAAACAAATGTCGACTACACAATGTCTTCAGCGGCAAAAAAATAGCTTTCTTTTTACTTAGAAACAAAAATCAATGAATAACCACCGAGGTTGGCAATCATTAAGTCGAAATAGGCTACGTTTCACTCAAGTACCTCATGTCTACAGGTGTTACCTTGGACACCAATCGTATTCAAGCGAGATGGCGGGCTCAATAATGCATTATCTGAAAGTTCTCCAGTAAAACACGTGATAAGGTTTTATAATTATTCTTTAATAAGAATGGATCAGTATTTTTTACCTTTTAACTCTATTATGATCACTTGCTTAAGGCGAAAAACTACGACGAAACTGGGTGCTCATGTGTGTACAACATCGAGTAGAAAGCGGCGCATAGCTTTTGTTTCTGTGTTTTCTCCTCCCAGAGACAAAAAGAGGAGTGCGGCAGGAGAGAGGAAGAGCCGCCTCGCAAATCCGTCATGTGGAGAGAGGGGCGTGGCAGTGGGTGTCACAGGCAAAAAGAGAGAGAGAGGAGAGGGTAACAGTTCCGCACAGCTTGAGACCCTAGGGTGCGTGGGGTAGGTGGCGGGGGGGGTAAGGGGGAGAGGAAACCGCGGGACCCTCTTCAAATTGTAAACACTTCGGTTCCATAGACACAGCGCGTGCCAGTGTTTCGGCGTTGCCATGCTTATAACGCAGAACTAATCCTAGAGGTTAAACAGGAAAACATCTGATGAACACTCTCGGCATGCTTTAACAGGAGGACACTCGACTGAAAACTGACATGAGAGCATCCGTTATTAATTAAAAGATTAATGTGACAACTTTTTATAGCGTCGCTTCCAGGAAATTCCTAAATATAGATTCACGGAGTCTTGCAAAGTTAACGGAAGCAGATTTTATCGCCGCATCTGATTTCACCAGCGCGCAACCACCGACTAATGTGCTCCACGTTATATTAATACGAAAGTTGATTAAGGTTCGGGAAAACTAGGAGAGAAAAGACTTCAATTTTTTCCATCGATGTTAATTTTTAGAAAACTCTTCAATTGTGAGGGAAAGAGGATTAAAGGAGGAGGATGGAAATGGGGGAGGGTGAGGCTTGCCCAAGAACCCGCGATATGGATGCGTACGCAACGCGGACGAGGTCGACTCTCGCGAAATCAGACGCACGCCGCTGTAAAAGCGAGGATTTCTCTCGTTTATTCTAACTTATGAATTGCAAACGCGACGAGTGTCACACCAAGCACGCACGCAATCGCGTGAATATGATCGCATTCGAAAATTTCACGCCCTCATTCGCCTTTCCTATACACAAAGAGAAAAAATACACCGTCACCTGGAATGCTTCCGAACGACGTAAACGTCGAGGCTTCGCTTTTCCGTTTTTCTTTCCCCGTTTTAAACTGCACGATCCTCCATCTAGAACGTTCGGGAAAGATGTAAACACCTCGGTGACCGGGAAAAGAAGCTGAACGGGGAAAAAATTCGTCGATGAAGCGCTAATTATGTTCGCAAAGAAGGGGGAAAAATAACGATCCCTCAGGGCTACTACTGACTATCATTCGCGGAACGAATCAAAAGATCTCCCCAAAGCAAACGACCACAGATCGGAATACTCCTGCGGATAAAAAAAAATGAACGCGTCACGGTTACTTTGGCACCCAAGAGAAAAACAAACGCCGAGAGGAAAGCGCACCCACGGTTTCCGACGGACGTGATGAACTGTTTCGAAAGGAAGGATTAAGGCTACCGTATGGGGGACACCAAACGAACCACCTCTATCTATCTCCCTCCCTCCATCTCTCCCCCTCCCTCCTCTCCTCTCTCTCTCTCTCTCTCTCTCTCCTTACCTCACACTCTTTCCCTCTCTCCTCATTTCCCTCCGCGATCACCATCGACCGTGACTTTCGCCGCTATTTTTGGTCCGATCGTAAAAAGAGAGCTTCGCGAGAACCTTGCGAGTGTCCACGCGAAGGTTTGGGGCAAAAATAAACTTTCTCCGCCGAATGAAGCGTGGCGGCGTGATTATAGGAAGCCAAGTGCAATGACGTCGCCATTCCTAGAAAAAGAACACAATCCCATGCGAAGAAAATTAGAGCTTCGCGAGTCTCGAAGAAGGGGTTATCGATTTTTTTTAATCCTTTGCCTAATACATTAGTCTAGCGATTCAGAACAAGCAATAAAAATACTTGTCTCAATGGCCACAAAAGAGTTATAAAAAACATGCGCATTCTGACTACAAAACAGCCGTCTTCAGTGGTAATTCACCACAAGACGATCTGGATAAATACATTTGAATTAGTCGTGCCATGTTTTATTGAAACTTCGGTGCAATTAAAAGTACCGAGGAGGGAGAAAACTTGAAATAAATTAACATTTTCGCGTGAGCAATCATCAAATCGATGAGTAGATTAGCTGTAGTCAGTCAATAATAATTTGAACGGGGTTGTAATGATGTGTTCCCGGCCGTCTCGGAATGGTTTCCTTTTAAAACGTGAAATCCTTTGCTACGGCCACGAAAGCGGAAGAACTCTAGATGTTTCTCTTTTCCTCCCTCGGAGACAGTAAAAAAAAATCAGGTCAGAAATTACGTAAAGAAAGACTCGCTGAACATTTACGTTGGATATTACGTCGAACACGAACCAAGTTTTAAAAAAGACGGCGGTTTTTAGGTTACATCGTACGATTTTTTTTTCGTGACATTTCCATTGTTCCGCCAATGCAATTACAGCCGGTCGAGAATTGCTCCTTCTTAAAAGTTCGGAGGAATCAAACATCAAAGGCTCCTTGAACCAATGAACTAAGATATCCTCTCAAACGAGCTCCACGTGAAATGAAGAGAAGTAACTTATCGCGACGTTCTTCAACTTTTCGAGTCGAATCCGAAGTTATTTTCCCATTATTCACCGGTTGGATGTCGGTTTCTGGAGATTCGATCGTTCATCCAGTGAGCAAATTGATCGAAGGCGCTTTCCGAGCCTTATGCACGGAGGGTGAAAAAGATGTCGTAACGTATTATCTTCCTCCCACTCCGCCTCCCGCTTCACTCCTCCTGCCCCTTCCTTAATCCGCTCCTGAACAATCGCGTCTATCAGATAGATCCCAGCCCTTTTCGACGCCAGGCGCCATCCGCTCCGTATAATCTCAATCTCTCTTCCTCAACCACAACTTCACCTTTCATCCCCAACGCTCTCCCTCTTCGCTAATCGCCCCTGCCGCTCCCACCGACACCCAGGCGCCCTCCCACCCATTCTCTCTCCCTATCCATTCCTTTTAACAGAGAACACAATCGCAGATCCCTCCAGGCTTCCCGACGCCTCCCTCCCGCTCCGTCTACACCGCCCTTCCTCTCCATAATAACTCGCCATTCTATTCGGACGCCAAACTCTCGATTAAAAACAATACAACCGCAGATAACATGTAAAATACCGTCGAGGACGGATTTTTGATACTACGGAAGCTATTTATAATATCCAGTGGAAGATCCAAAACGGAGTGAGCGAACCGCATGTAGTACGTACGTTGACTTCTGCGGGTGTGTGTGATTAAATAAGGAAGAAGGCCAGAAACGATTTCGATAAAAGAGAGGAAGAGGAGAAGAGTTCAGAGGAGCTACTACTGGAAACCGATGATACGTCTCAACTACATAAAAACGAGTTTTGGTCCACGGTTATGTTCTGCTCTATTAGCTTTCCATGGGTGAACAAAAAATCTTTCGCCTTTGATCGATACTACCCACTATGGAATTTTCCTTTAATCTCAACAGTCGAAGGTCGGAACGATTCCTCAGTAATGCGGGCGATTTCCACATTTATTTCCTACCTGTTTCATCGATTTCATGCCCTTAACCTTCATTTCCAATTGCATTCTAAAAGATGGGCCAATGTGGGGACCAAAATAAAGCAGTTACAAACTTGGCCAGAAATTTTACTTATGGCCCGCTACTACCATGGCTCACTTCCAATACAGATTCTTATAGACTGTATAATGATTAATAATTCTGTCTAAATATAATAATGCGAGTAATTACGAGATATGTAATGTTAAACTGCAAATGTTAAAACTTAAAAAAATTAAATATGAATTAAATGTTAATCCACAGTAGAAACACACGAACAGGCACCAAAAAAAACACGCAATGAAATTTACTTTTGCGGAAAGTGAAAATACAGCAGAAACCATTCATGGCGGGATTATATGGGCAAACGTTAATAACAAAAAATATCATCAATGAACAAATGAAACGGAAGAGATATTATAAACAAGGAAGCAATTCTGACAATAATTCATTGCTGTGCAACGAAAAATATGTAAAAAGGCTTCCCTAAGCAAGAGAGACAACCCTAGTCGAATGTTGTTTCAAGGGCCACAATTTTAAAACACACACCGATTGGTCGGTGCATGATATCCCTGGCATACTTCTGAACAAAGCTCATTTTTCTCGCAGGGTAACAGCTTAGGAAAAGAGAGACTGCTTTTCTAGGGAATCCTGTAAAAGAGAGGCATATTTAATAAACTGCCGCTCTTAAGACAGTATATTAGACAAGGGCTTCTTTATGACATGACGCGATGATGAGGAAGACATCAAGGTGGTCAAAGGATAGATTTATCTAAAAATAAAAGTGTTTTAAACTTGGCATTAAAAGGAAACGATTGCGATTTGGAGGGGTGATTTGGCAATGGTCGAAACACTTCGACCTTGGTAATCTGCGGTATAGAGATGATATCTCGTCTGCGAAAGCATTGCCTAACATCTTCAAAGCTAAGAAAAAGGCAAGATGATTTACCGAAAGAAAATTCTGTTTATAGATCGCGGGGTAAGAAACAAAGGAAAAATTTCAGTAAAAGTTAACTGTAACCTAATTCCAAAAAAACTGGAAGGATAGATAATAAGCCCATCTTTGCAGTGTGAGCTGAAAAAAAGCAACGCAAAGTGGAGAAAAGGTAAGATTTCACCAACTCGATAACGAAAGTCAACTTAGGTTCAAAGCGAATAAAATGCTGCGGAAGTAATTCAGGAAGGATACGCGCTAAAGTGGTATGAGTGGGGAGGAAGAGGACTTCGCTTCCGAAACAAACAGGATATGAAATGACTGGCGGAAAATATAACGTTTGGAAAAGCGATCGAAAAGGAAACGCCGAAAAAAAATAAAAACCAACTGCGCACGGGAGGACGAGTGTGACTCAAACGGCGAGGTGTAGGATGTGTCACAAGAGGAAATTGATGTTTTTATGGTATGATATTGGCTTCCTAAAATCGAAAAATACTCACTTTAACGCTAAAAGATTCGGCACACTTCAAGTTTTGCAATGTTATAAACTTGTGTCGATCCAATTATATAAAAAAAATACTAAAATTCGAATCAAGTCCACGGGGACGCTTGCGTTGACGAAAACACAGCGACTAAAATCAGCAATGAACACCTAAAAAAATATTTCGCGTACATTCGTTGACAAGTAATAATAATTATGATCACGAAAGACGATCGTCACTCAACATAGGTAGAAATGACTGAGTGAAATAAGAGATTTCGAGGGAAAAACAAACGCACGAGAGAAATCGTAAAACAGATAATAGGATCATCGTGGTACATACATGACCGCTAAGGGACTTTAATAAAGACCAGAATAAAACGCAATGTTGATATTATGTTCAATTTTTATGGTAGCTTAAGACTGGTTCGCTTTTACGAAGCAAGCGGAAGTGAAAGAGCTTCGAAGCATTTTGACGCGCGAAATTCGTATCTTCCCGCCGTCGCTACAACGAGGTTTTATCCTGCGAGTTATGCAACTGTCTCCGTGCGAGAGCAACGCTGAATCAGCATGGTTCCCAGGGGTAGAGAGCGAAGGCGAGGGTGGCCCCTTCCCCTCCTCCGGCGCATCTGAGGAGACGGGGGCCCCGAGATAAGGGTGGTTCTGAAATGCGCCCACGATGATTGCAATGAGATCTCCGAGGGATCCTCGTTAGGGATATAAATCAAAACACAGACATGTCACCCTTCCCAGTGGGAGAATGTAAACGCAAAAAGGGAGCAGTTCATAACATCAGCATTTAATAAGGCGAATATGCATATGGTTTGGAGGTTAGATACGGATGCGTAGAGCGTGCCGTTTTTAAAAGTGAAAGGAGCGACGTTTTCCGCTGTTGAATATATTCGACAACTGATACTGCGGCATCTAAAAAATAAATTATCCTGAAAAATGTCTAGACGTGAATACGTTACCGGTTGACTGTGAGTTTCAAAGAGGACCGATACACAGACAGGATAGCATTAAGTTTGAGTTTTGTGAAAACAACTTTAATTTCGCTGAACCGCAACACGCGTGAAAACATTATGGCAACATATAGAAAAACCCAACGCGTTCCCTCTCGCAATGCCATTAATCCGTAGCATCAAATTGTTTCTCGACAACTGTTAACTAATTTCGAACAAATAAGCTATTTTAAAAATAAACGGCGGTTAAATCATCCTCTAAAGCAGCGGTTCCCAAACTTTTTTTTTCGCGTACCACCAAAAACATGACAAAATTTCCTCGTACCACATAGTACTAGTAAGTACGAATGTAGTGAATGTAGTAGTGAATGTGGCACCAAACTCACGTACCACAATTGATCTGTCCCTGCTTCTTCCTATTCGAAGCAGGTATTCTGCTGCTTTTCACTCTGCTCGCGTACCACTGGCAAAAGCTTCACGTACCACTAGTAGTGGTACGCGTACCATAGTTTGGGAACCGCCGCTCTAAAGCATTTTGTTACGAATACGTAGTGTTAGTGATAATAATAGAAAAGTTGTTGAAAGGGATATTTAACACCTCAAAAGATTTCTAAGTGTCCATACGAAAGAAAGATTTTAATTAATTCACTTCGGCGGGGAAAGGTTGGACGATTGAGCAAGGTCAGAGGGAAGTGAGAGCAGATTGATTATCTGAATGATATGGAAAAATGGAAGTGCGTGATTCATTAAATACGTTGGAGAAAACGAGTAAGAAATCGCACTGACCTGTCTCAAGGTAGTGTTGTTCCGTACGCAATAGTGCGTTAAACACGAAGATAACTCACCATTTACGATCCCGTCATAGAATGTTTTACGACCGGATATATATTTTTAAGCTCGCATTTTAATAGATATAAAATGAAACAGCCCTATTATTCCTGTTTAATATAGTGAGCGCACGTAACAGCTTTTACTTTGATTTTCCTCAAAGATTCCCACGCAGATTCTACTTCACCCAGCTTAATAATACTCGAGAAGAAGCAGTAAAATCAAAAAACGGCGACCGGTATCGGTTATTAAAAAGAAGAATCCTCAGCACCGAGTCGGATTACGTAACGATGTATTGTTACACTCCCACGTTTTCCTACGTAAGTCATTCAATTTACAATTTTAAAGATAATTATTTCCGCCGATGGCGGAGTCGCCTTAATTAAGAATACCGTTAAGGGATTTCTTTTTTTATTAATGGAAATATCATGGTCAGTAGCGATTACTGTATTCGTAATAATAAAGGTCCTTGAGACCAAATGGAGATGTTGCGATATGATCTCACTTGCGTACACGAGTTGCGGGTTTCGAAAACTAACTTTTCGAAGTGATCTGTTACGGCAACGCCTGTCAGACGCTCTCTGGGTCAGCCGTCCGCAACCAGAGAGTGGCTTCCGAGGAAGTCACGTACGTCTCCGAGGCAATTTGGATCACAGAGAGAGAAATCTACCCTCTTAAATGAACTTGCGCAATAAATGCGGTAGTAGTAATCAGTAGTCTTTGGTTTTCTGATGTCTCCGTGGAAGTACAATTTACTAAATGCCTCGAACGATGCTTAAAAGTGACGATACACCTACTATTGGTAGTATTTGAAAACGATAAAATTCAAGTGTTTTTGGAAAGTTTTTTACAATTCTTTCCTCGCCTTCGCTATCGTGTGCACCGATTGGAACGGAGGCCTTGTCCTACACAAAGCTACCGTTTCTTATCTTCTGCATTAAATGCGATATCTTGATGAATATAGCCAAAGCCTAATGGTCTAACTTGCCTACACTTTGTTGTTCCGACGCACTTTCTTTAATTCAATTTTTTCCTAACACCTTGACACAAAAACACACACGTAAACAAGTATCTAGCGCGTGCATATACGCGCATATAACTCCATAAAACACATTTGCATTATCTTCTAGTATATCTTGAATATTTTATAATACGAGATGGTGCCAGGTGTTCCTACAACTGAGTCAATGTGACGAACCCTATTCTCTGTTGTACAATAAAGTAAGACTAGGCCGAGGAGTCGGAGGCTGACTCACCTCGGAGTGCGAGTGAGAGAACAGCTTCTCCCGTCCTGGAAATAGTTATCGCTCGCTTTAACTCAGAATGATAGACCTAAGGGTGCTACGGCATGATTGCGATGAAACCTTACTGACGCGCAGAGAGCTTTAAAATAATAGATTTGTTTTTACGACTTATACGCGGTTTCAAATGATTTAACCATCACATAAAAATAACCTCCGAACATTTTTTGAAGGAATAATTTCCGAACCATAGGAGGAAGAATGCACTACAGAAGTTGTTTGGTATTTAAACTGCAATAAAACGGCGCGAGTAAAAATTTTCAAAAGTGATTTTTATGCATAATGTGTGTTTAGTTCGGTCATCTTTACTTCGAAGGATTTCAGTGTTTTGGCAATGATAACAAAATGAAGGGAATGTCATTCTGAATAAAACCAAATATTTCTATAACCTACAGTCCGCGGGCCACATTCGGTCACCGAGGGTAATTCATGTGGCCCGCTAAGGTATTGTGGAATGTCGATTCGTAATAATTAACGTTAGCACTTTCAAAATTAATTACTATTATTATTTACCTACTACATTATTTTCGCTCATGTGCTACCACAGAATAAGAATTTAACTTCTGAAGCAAACTCCGTCCACCTAAGCAATAGCAATTTCTAAAGATTTCACAGCCACAAATGCGACCCGTCATGTAGAAAAGGTTGTCGATCCCTGCCCTTAAGCATTGAGTTTGATTTTCAAGGCACCTCTGCTGGCAAGTCTGAAAAATGCATTTAAATCTTCTCTTGCGACATCCTTGGCAAACTGCCGCGACACGGTTCGGAAATCGCTACCTCAGTCGGTGCAGTACTAGAAGATAGATCCTTTTTCCTGCATCTGAGCCAATTGCTCCTGGGAGTGTTTGAAAAGGTCGCAAAATTAGTAGACTGGTTTACCTAAAAAGGCTCCTTTTAGGCTTCTCCGTAGTCGATAAAGTGTTAAATGATTGACAACTCACTCATTTCTGCAGTAAATGATCCATCTGAGGACTTAATGGATTCGAAACATCGTAATCCAGCTTCTACGGAATCTCCCTTATTTTCATTGCTTCAGATATACGGCAAATAAAATAAAAGCCGATGCATGAATGGAAGTACTCCTTTTTATTCTCCATAACACGAGCACAAAGCCTGTCATTCGCCCTACTTTCCTCATCAAGGGATGCGTTCACGAAACGAGCTTACTCTTTAACAAATTTGTCGGCCGAAAGCGTGTGGCAAGAACCTCGCCGAATTTTCAACAGTCCACGTGTTTTTTAGATAAGAGTTTAAGGGGTCTCTTGATTGGATTAACATTCGGGACAGCTGACTTAAAAAAAAAAGACAACCAATTACCTCCGGAAGGCTGCGTTTTTCGACCCTCTCTTCAGGGGAGAAATCATTTCGAAAAAAAAACTCCCAACCTGGACTGTTGCTAAACAGCACTCCAGTCGAAATCTTTATGTGCCTTCCGTGGGCATAAATGGGTTTTGGTGGGACATTTTGGGAGGAAGGTCGGGGGAGGGAATGGGTTGGTTGTCGACCGCCGTCGGACACAGGCGAGAAAGAAAAGGAGAGGGTCACCAAAAGGATAGGATTCTGACGTGCACGGAAGCGGCACACGTAAAAGACTCACAGCCACACACAATGAGCGTTCACGACGAACGTGAAGACGCGAAAACATTGCAAGAAATGTACAGAACGAACGATGCAGATCGACGCAAAATTTTCGTAACATTATTACTAAGCATGTCATAAAAGCTAACAGAATAACATCTCCGAGGAAATATTTTATACGTACTATATGTTTTTGGAGCATTCGATCCTTTTACGCAGACTCAGAGCGCCACGCTTGTAGGTGGTTAGTGTCTTAGTCCCTATACTATGGTCGCGGGTTCAAAACCTGCAATGGGCATGGTTGTATGTTTTCGTCTTTGTTATTGTTATTAAGTTCATTGTAAAAGGTCCTTAACGGCTGTTTATGAGCGAGTTAAAATAAATAAATGAACGAATCTTTATTTATTTAAGAAGTTGTAATCGGCTAGTCAAAAAAGTAGCAAGAAAATAACTTCGTTTTCATGTATCCCCGCCAGACTTAAACAGTAAACTAGATTAATGGTAATTCGCATTAAACTAACCGTTCATTCAAAATTCGCTCAGAGGTCTAATTTCAAAAGACGGTGAATTTAAAAGTGTAACATATTTTGAGATTCTTGGACAAAAAGGTAATTATCATCACATAAATAACTTCAAAAAAGGAAAGAATGGAAATTTCCTTTGAGAAAAAAGTCGGAGGAAAAAGAATTTTTCTTGGACCCAAACCAAGATGAAAGCGATTTTATACCACCCGCCAGGAGCTTACAATCATTAAATATGTGTGCATCGCAAGGGACTATTTTTTCACAGGAAATGAGCAGTGGAACGTATGATATATGTATTTCAAAACTTTTGACGATGAAGGGAAGTTGTGCAAAACCACGCGGACGGACGGAGCGATCTGTGACGTAAACACGAAGGAAAACTATAAGGAAGAACAAGATATATACTCCATGTTACTATATCCTCAACGATTCTCCGGCCGACTGTGAACTGTGGCGACAGGTTATTTTATTCGATGGCAATTTAAAGGTTGTCATTTATCTGTCCTGTCGCAAGTAATATAACGTAACAGTAATTTTCAGCCTTCAACGGGCAGACGGTTGGCGCTAAATGTCCAAATATTTACATTTCCCACGAGTCAATCGAGGAAAATACCTTCAAGCCGCAAAGCAATGCGAAACTGTAACCGAAACTCATGCGAGTGAGGTAAAGTTGTAGATTTCAAGATTTTCCGAGGATAAAAAATACTTTTCAATCCAACAACAATTTTATCAGAAGTTATATAAATGAAACAAAGCGTACAATTTATAATAGTGATGTCAATAATTGTTAAATATTGATCGCCAACTTAAACATAAAAAAATGCACAAATAACGAAGCTATTTTTCTTTTGGCCACACCGGCAATTCCCGAAGCGTCTTGACGACAGGAATTCATATCCTTACATAAAAATCATTGCAAAAACCGGAGGTCAAACAGAAAGATACAACTGCAATAGCAATCTGAAAAAATGTAAGGATGACTTGGTTGCACTCTAATACGAGATCAGACCGCTGTAGAACAACAAAAACATTAATTAAACAAATGCCTTACAGTGAATAAAAAGAGAGGCGGTAAAGCATTAAGGGGAGAACGCATCTCTCCCGTGGGCGGTGCAGTCGATGCAATCTAACAAGGTTAGGGAGATTTACGTTAGAATGCAAGCAAGGTACTTTCCCTCTCACCCCCGCTTTCCTCCACACCCAACCGCACCCCTCCATCCTTCTAAAATATTCCCCCTTCTAAGGCTTTACGCGCTCGGCCGCCGAATAATACTCCAATCCCACGGCTGCGTCCCAACTCGGATGGTGGCACCGCCTCTTAGACGGGACACGTCGAAGAGTGACCGACTGATACTAATGCGAGGAAGATTGCGAAACGGCATAATCTGGAGGTCCAGAGGCGCTGACCGAATTCGGGCGTTTGATATGCGCGCGTAGAAGGCGTGGAAGATCGGTCACGTCGTCCGTTTTCTCCCCCTTATTTCGATGCGTTGTATTAATCCACGCCGAATTCATTAGAGTCGATCGTGGGAATGGCGTCGGACAAAGATCCTCGACCCGATTCGACGACCATCGCCTTACTTAGCAAAGATAAATACGTGGTGCTCCGAGGCCTGTACCCTGAATTTGTGAATGACACGAGGCATGCCATACCTTACTATTAAAAAAATACCTCTTTCAAATGCTCGGGTCTTACTGTGATCTCCGACACCCAAGCACAAAACGGAGTAAATTACCTCCCAGACAAAAAAGGCAACTATCGTACTATACGTATACATTCGTAATCGCGCCTTTCGATATTCAATCGTCACCGAATCTTCGTCCATTAGTTAATCCGACCTATACTTCCTAATCGTTTCAAGTGAACGATCATTCGAAATTCAGAACGAGAATATTACGGTCATCGTATGCATAACCTCTGCATTTTCATGTTGGGAAAATCAGACAAGAGAACAAAATTGGTGGAACAATGTTTTTGATAAAAAAATCCAAGTAATATGGCTGAACTTTGTGGAAATTGATACTCATATTAACAAAAAACGGTTAAATACCACAATTTTTTATTTCACGACCGGTTTCGCTAAATCATCAGGTGAGAAAAGTGGTCAAAATATCCCTTATATACTAGGTTGACGTCAACCTAGTATATAAACGATATTTTGAGCACTTTTCTCACCTGATGATGCTAGTTATTTAGCGAAACCGTTCGTGAAATAAAAAAACTGTGGAATTTAACCAAGTGTCTTTTGTTAATATAAATTTGTTTTTGCTTCACAAAATATCCCAGTCAAAAAATTGCCCCACTGACAATTTTCGAAGTGAGCAAGACTTCGTCGTTTCGAATCCATGACGTTAATAGAATGTTATCTTGCTAAAAATGCTTTAACGTTCATAATAAAAATGCCTTCTCGACAAATTTCATTTTAACGCTTTTAAAATAATAAAAAAAGAGAAGGTAAAGGGTTCCCTCGTAGATAACATTGGAAGGAAAGCCACACGCCTATTGACTCGGGAATGAGTCCGATTACTCCGCTCATCTCCGACTCTCCTCCTCTTCCACTCCCTCCCACTCTCCTCCTCCTCCACTCCCTCCCACTCTCCTCCTCCTCCACTCCCTCCCACTCTCCTCCTCCTCCACTCCCTCCCACTCTCCTCCTCCTCCACTCCCTCCCACTCTCCACTCCCATCCCTATCCTCTGCCGTCCATCAGGAGACACTCAGGGGAAAGAGTTCATCGAAGAGAGAGTGAGAGAGACAGAGATTACAAAATGAGAGGAGGAAACGATAACGTTCGGCGGTGGAAAGGGTGCGTGCGCATACGGAGCTCCATTCTGTTTTTAATTCCGTAAAAGCGGATGGCGACTTAAACCACGGTTTTTCCCCCTGAATATCAGCACGGAGATGACGCGAGAGCGTGGAAAAGAGTGGCGAGGGGAAAGGGAATGGGGGGAGGGGAAGAGGAAAGGGGGAGAGGGGAAGAGGAAAGGGGGGAGGGGAAGAGGAAAGGGGGGAGGGGAAGAGAAAAGGGGAGGAAGGGATGATCATCGGAGTGGGGAGGGTAAGGGGGGAGGGGGTTAGGGTGGAGCGATGGAACGAATTTGCAGACATCTGCACTTTGAAGTTGCAGAGATGTTTCCTTAGTTCTGTCAATCCGTTTCCATCGAGGTCTCTTCCGATTAATTAACCCGTTCGAGCGAGGTCGGGAGTAACTTTTTCCGATAAAAGTAGCTAAAAAGTAAAGAGCCTTGAAAGATTTTCCCCTCGTGACGCAATTTCGCAACAACGAAGCTAAAAATTAGAATGACTTTTTTTTAAATCGCAGGTGCGGGCTCTCTGAGCATCTCTCCATCAAAAGGGCCGTAGAAACTCTAGCGGAAGAGTTGGAAAAGAGGCTGCGGACACCACAATGACGAAAAGGATGTTTTAGACATGTTTCGTTCGTAAAATTGAAGAAAGACAATTTTAATGATAAAAAGTATATATACGGATTGTCAGCCCATTCTCAGTTGGCGAGGATTGGTAAATACCCCCTCTGTCCCTGCTCCGAACTTGCACCTAAATATAAATTTCCGGAGATTATACGTATATAGGCAATACAGAAAGATATAAAATGTTACATTATGCTGAAAAGCAAAAAAAATATACGTGCTTTACGAACAATCGTCCGCTCCCGATTATTCGGCCGCCCATGTACCCAGGCACATATGAATGGGGGGAAATGCGTCGTCTATTTGGAAGTCTTCATAAGAGTAGAGGCAGGGTCCAGAGCAAATCGACCTATGCGGGGCCTTGTTATCATTAAACGCCAAATTAAATTTAGACTTTCCTTGCGGTAATGTAGAAGCGCGGGGCTTCTGAAATCGGGGGGCCCGAAGCGGTCGCCCAGATTCGCCATGGTCTAGGGACGGACGGCCCTGAGTAGAGGCATAATCATTCATCTTCTCTCGTTTTCAATTCAAAATTTTTATTTTGGGGTTCTATAAATCAAATCATTGCTCTTAATCGAATAATGCGAAAGCATATAAACTCCAAAAGCAACTGATAAAAAGTGATATCGAGAACGGAAATTAAGCGACATTTTGCTATTTCTGTCGTGGACACAGAAATCGGTCACCACTTCCTGAAGATAAGCGCTGAAATCGGTATGAACATCGATCCAAAACAGGACAAAATGTGAAAATGTCGACAGTCATAAGAAAAAGATATCGGTTTAAAATTAACGCAATTCAGAAACGAAGTATCACAACGAACTTGGAATAAAATTACGGCGCTGGATAACTTGAGAACTATTTTTATTTGCCTGTATAAGTTCATCCAAGTGGGCTTGGGTATTAACCCTAAAAATGAAAGAATTTTTCATTTCGCTGCGACAGTAAACCAAATTAGTCGACTTCATTTTAAATTTTGCACAAGTTTCAAAGGCAGAAAAATTCTCGGCAAGCGCTTGGCAGAAGGTATAACTCCGTTGCACATACTCTCCGATGCAAACAACATAATCACATGAATAGGGTTAAACATAAGTAATTTCCAATAAGAACCGGATTAACTATGAGGCCCTCGTAACTGCCAAAGTGCGCGGGGCCACAGAATTCATCGAATAATTTTCGTACTACTTCTTTTGCAAGCTCCATTCACTAATTAACTTCTACGTATACAAATAAGCCTCCCGGACTATTTCTTGAATGAAAATTTTGTGTATTCCATCGATAGAACAACAGCGCTATGGCGTTGTGAAAATTTTACAATAAAGACCTTTCCCTTAATTATCTGCACTTTACCCATCGGGTCATCCATCGCGAATCCTTGGCGGCAATACTTTCACAAATTGGAAGGTGATTCCGGAGGCGCCACCCACGACTCGCCCCATTCTCATGTTTTCAGGCAAATTCCTCCGTTTACCGCCCACACAGAGGAAAAAAATCCTATCACGGGATCGTGACTCAATGGCCTCTATTTCCCTACACGCAAACAGCCAAATGAGTGAGTGGCCCTCGTTGGCTTACCTCTCTAGCTACGGCCCTCCTCCCAAACTCATCGCTAATGAACTGCACCTTGTGGGAGCGTATGACCCTCCAAATAAAACAAAAAAATCGGTACAACATACATTGTACAAACTTTCTCATATACTAATGCGTCGTTTAGTTATCTTTTGAAAAATATGAACTATGTAGAATCGTTATAAACATCAACTGAAATAACTATAAGAAATTTGATGAAAATCGTTGTAGCCGTTTTTAAGAAAATCACATTGTTGTTAAAGATGCCTAGAATAAACAAGTCTAATATTGAATTTTTTATACATATTAACTATACAGTATTATTGAAGACGTAAACTCAAGTAACTGTACGAAATTTGATCAAAATCGTTATAGCCCTTTTTGAAAAAAATCAAATTGTTGTTAAAAATGCGTAAAATAAACTTCCCTTAATTACTGAGCAATGTTAACCATTTCTTCATAGCTTCTATTATGTATGATAAAATTCCTATGTACGAGATTTCATTGATTTTCGCTCTACCGTTTAGGCCCTAAAGCCAATAAAATCAGACCCACAGACAGACGGCATTGCGAAAACCACTTCTTCGGACTCGGATACACCTAAAACGTATATTTCCATCAAAATATCGAGGTCGAATTTTTTCGCGATAACAATACTTTCTCAATATACTTCGTATATGAGAAAGTAAAAAAAGTTATGCAAACCACATTTTCGGTAAGTACGCGAGATTATTGATTAGCGTCAAATCTGGAATATTAATAGAACGAAACATGCCTAAAACTTCTATAGATAATAAGTGGCGGATGTAAGGGAGGGTCGCACTTGGAGCGCACTAAGGGCCCCTTGGAGTAAGGGGCCCCGATCAAATGTTTGTATGTATAATCTCAGAATATTACATATCTCATTTTAAAAGTCATGATGGAAATTTAATTTTTTTTCACTGCGACAATTTATTGAAACGGGTGGTCAAATAAAGGGGTAGTCGTTAGGTGAGGTTTCAGTATATACTTAAGGGCCCCCAATAATTTAGCTCCAGGGCCCCCAAGAATTTAGCGCCAGGGGTCTCAGAATGTTCAAATCCGCCACTGGAGGCAATGTAATTACCAGTTTTCATTCCCAACAATATTTGATCCTCCAGTTAAAAAATGAGAAAAAAGCAGATGCCAACATTGATAACTAATGTACCAAAATAGTGCAGAAAAGGATAGGTGTGACTTTTCGTTATAAAATAGTTCAAAAGTATAAGGATATTTTGATAATGATCAAATAAAGGCTATAAATATCCGAACCTGGACAAGGTATTTTTGCGCCCTAGGCAAGGTTTGTAAATTACGCCCACTTATAATGGAAGTATACAGTACACAACTTTAATATTAAACGCCACATACGAAATTTCGAACTGCCAATCGTTGCGCCACTTAGCGTGCTGCGACCTTTTTTAGTAGGTGGATGTCTCGCTCGGCTATCTCTGGTCCCAGGTCGGATAATTATATTCTGTTAATCGAAGAGCGTATTAAATGTATAATCGCATGTAAATTCGAATGAATTAATGGTGATTTACGAGCTTCCTAAGATAAAATTCCAAAAATAATATTTACAATTTTCGCAAAAACTGATACAAAACCATTCTGCTACATAATTACACGGATCAAAGAATATTTAACGAATCTAAAAAGTGTTTTGTTGGCGTACCGTTACACAAGTCTACCATCCTTCCATAGTGCGACCTCCGTTGTATTCAATCAAATGTAAAGTTGTGTGCTGCAGCAGATGGAAGGATGATAAAAAGACGGATGGAACTAAAAAAGATTTTTGCGCGACTTAAAAAACGGCTAATCGATTAAATGGAAATTACACGCTTTCCATAGAGCAATAACCAATGAACCATAAAAATGTCTCAGCGACGAGAACTCTTACGGGAAGGCAAATTCTGTACATCTATTCAACTTTTCATACGAGTTACCAACTTAAGAAACGTGTTAGAAATTACACCTAATGCAGGAGAATAAAAATACACATTTAGAAAATTTACGAAAATATGAAATGACACGATTCTATTTAAACTGAAGAAATTATCAACACGTTAAATAAATGTGACATTTTCTGATAAGTTGACGAGTCTTCAAGACCAAAATCGCCAATCTTTTATGCCTGCAAATTTATATCGCAAACAAAGACGAAAAGGGTGTATGTACTCTGTTACGTTACACGAATTTAAAGATTAAAATAAGTCGTTCTCTATTTAACGGAGATTCGGTGAGAGCGACCACTATTATCTGTCGGTAGTTTGCGAGCACAATTCTATAAATAACATTCCTAATTGTTTAACGATAAATTATGGAACAATTAAAGATATTATCTCTAACAATGAATTCGGTTATCACTTGGTGTCACTGAAATAACGTCACAAATTAAATCAATACAGTCTGAAATACAGGAAGATCAACTCACCTTTCTGACGTGACCAGACGCCGACAGCTTTGTCGTTCCAACACTCGTTCCTCCCAACAAGTTCGTAAACAGCAACAATAAATCAGTTCCGCAATATGACAAACGAAACAAAAGGATTCAAACGTTTGACAAAGAGGGAGAGAAGAAGAACAGGTATAGCACACACACAACGACGCGAAATATATCCCTAACCAAGATGAAAACAACAAGACGGGAGGAAATCAACAAACTAAACAGCTAGGCAACCCCCACACGTAAGTGGCAACGAAGGAGGCTCATCCCACGCTGCCCGCTTCACAATCCCTTTGCTTCCTCCCTGAAGGGTAACGTACGAACTACTACCGAGACCTGCGGTATTCTCTCTTGCGCCGGTTTTAGTAGCGGGAAAAGGCGAAGTAGGGGAAATATGGGGACGGGAACCTAAGGAGGGGACGACGCTAGCGCCGCCAAGCGGGGAAACATCGAACTAATTGGATTATTTGAATTGTTTCGCATACGCGGCTTCATTAGTTTTCATTTTAATTGCTTACAATGTTCGTCACACTGATTTATTCCACATGATTTCAAATTACCTAATGCAGCATTGAACTTCTAATGCAATTCACATTTCAGTTTCTGTGAAATGCTTGAAATAAATCCCTGATGTTACATGGTTTTCTTTTTATCTTTTCCAGCACTGTTTAGGGCAGTGTTTCTTAAACTTTTTCAGATCACGGAACACCAAACAATAATGTTTTCTTTATGCGGAACCTCCATGAAAAATTTCTTCAAAAAATCTTATGTGGCCAACACATGACTTTCTCCATATTTGGGGTATAGATATTTAAATTATTATGAATAGCATTATATGGCAAAATTATCATTTCGTATCGTAAAAGAATACAGTCGCTCTTATTGGCGTAGATTATATTTTGAATATGTTTACAGAATTCACCGCTACATGGTGGCGGCGTTGTATACGTGTAATTAAGAAAAAGCAAAATATCTCCGAAATGGATGGTTCTACAAAAATTTGTTTCAAACAAACTTGGAAGAATTATTATTCTCTACAACTTTGGTTCTCACGAAGATTACCAATAACGATGTTTTTAATGAGATATTTGACGGAAACCGAAAAACCTGTTATTTATAAATAATTCCTAAACAATAACTGCTATGGAAAATTGTTCAAATGAAAGTTGTAGGAAATTCCATTCTCTATAACCTTTGTATCGAATTTTATATACAATAATGATGTTTTAACGGAGAAATATCGAAAAAACCGAATCGGGTTTCGAATAAATCTCGACTTCCGGTTAACCGGTATTGTCCAAAAACTAATCAGTTTTTTGTGCTCAGGCTAAAGTGTTATATATGAAGTTTGGTAACGATATGGCAAGTATTTTTTGAGTTAGAGCGCCCACAATCAAATACACATACGCACACACACATCATTCCGAAAATAGTCTAAACGTGTTCTAGGGACCTCAGAACGTGTATTTCCGTTGAAATTTCGAAGTCGATTTTTTTCGTGATCACAATACTTTCCCATTACTACGTATGGAGAAAGTAAAAAGAAGGGTAGACAAAACAAATGGCAACATATACAGTAAAGCAAAACATAATGAAATAATTTAATTAGGTAGTACCATAGCAATCAGGAAGTAACATTGTATCTAGTTTTCATAACAGAAAATATAATAATACTATCAGTGCATGAATCTTAATGGATGGATGAGCTTGCATGTGACTGCATATATTATCAATGTCTGGAGTAAGATTTGTTAAAGATAGTGTCTTAGTGTCGGCGTCAAATTCATCCTATTTCGATATTTGGTTGCAGTAACTGCTGAGAATCCACTTTCTTACAAGTACGTTGAAGGAAAAGGAAGTAGGACCCTCAATGCCTTTTCAGGCACTATTGTAGTTGGGTACCCCCCCTCTTGCTAACCCATGACTGATTGGCCGGTCTCGACATTTACAAACCCAATCACCGGACAAGGGGGAGGGATACTTTGGTTCCGGGCGAGGCGAAGGGCGCGGTAGCGCCCGGAGACGACTACCCATTAAAACAAAGGGAGCCGAAGGCTCGTCAATATATCCTTTCAATGTTATATCCTCTTGACTGTTGAGCCGCAATGTTTTTATTTATCCTACACATTTACCTTGGAAACGCCAAGAGGGGGTACCCAACTACAAAAGTACCCCTTTTCACTTAACAGCTCGTATTCGCTGGGGACTTTTGTCCAAAATTTATCAAGTGATGAATTGTTTTTCAAGTTTTTTAACGTGGCGTCTGAGGAAAGATCTGCCAATATATCCTCTTCATTCGTAGATATTGTTGAGCTATTGAAATTGAATGAATCCAAAATCCACAAAAAACCTTCTCTCGGATCTTGGTTTGAAGGGTAATACTCTTCGAATTGAATTTCAAGTGATTGACCATAATCAGTTTAAGTTGAGTAAAATTATAATCTTCATTATTCTCTTTTATCTCATTCATGAGCTCCATTAAGGCGCTGAACATATCAAAACAGTTGTTTTCAACTCTTTGGATCCACAGTTTAATTTTTCTTTTGACCTTCTATTTTATTGTAACTGTCAAATGGTTTTCTGTGTTCCCTGAAGAGACAAGTTTAGCTCGTTCAAAACTTGGAATATGTCTGCAAGATAACATAATTTCATGTTCCCAGTGGCAGATTAAGACCCTCTAGGGCCCCTAGGCACAGGCACTTTGGAGGCCCTACTCATTGTTTGTGATGGTATAAAGAAAACAATGATATACTGAAAAACGTTTTATTGACCAAATAATGTTAACTTTTTCTTTTTCAAAAAACACGAATAAGGCATAATTAAGTCTTCCCCTATGATGAATTTTTTCTTTGATTTTGCAATGCGAATCAGTGTCTTCTGAGCTTTCAACTCGCTCCTTTATCTTTTTAAAAAATCGATTGATATCTTCTGATATTGCTGGAGTTTTGTTTCCAAATGACTTTTAAGTTTTGCTGGAGCCATAGCACTATTAGTCAAAACCTCAAAGCAAATAAAGCATTGCGGGCAATCATCTTTATATGTGAATCCAAACGCTAAGTATGAAGGATCATATTTGCGATTTTTCGTTTTCTTCCTTTTCGGTTCCGGCGAAGATGTGACACGTTGTTGAGAAATGGAAATGTTCACGTTTACATCACTCGTTGATGGTACTGGTTCCTCAGCAGTAGTATTTTCACTCACTTATGACTTTTTTTAAAAGAAATCTAACTTACACTGTTTACTCATATCGGTGGAAATAATAAATTTAATAAATTATCATGACACACACGCGCAATCGCTGAAATTAAGCAACTCACTGCACAGCTGACTGCAACGCAGCCGTCACGCCAGTGTAGAAACTACGCTGTAGTACATGCGCGGCACGTCGTTGCTAATTTGAACTTAACGTTTTTTAGTTCCGGTATTATGTTTTGACACCGCTATTGAATTTATTTTATTACTGCTAAAAGACAGCACAAAATCCGAGGATATGTAGAAATGTTTTTGGTTATTACCGTCATCGTAAAATGGTTAATTACTGTAGAATTTTGAATTAATTTTTCCAGACCTCTGCGGAACCCCTACGAGTTGTTCGCGGAACCCCAGGGTTCCGAGGAACACAGTTTAAGAAACACTGGATTGACTTATGTGAAATATATTGATTTAAATGTTTTTCATGCTGTACAATCTGCTGAGCTCCAATAGTATAACTAATAGGCCTAAGGAAACATGAGCTAACAATATATGTACATTGTACAACAAGCCTGGTGGTAGTGTGTATGGTTAACTGGTCTTATGCGTTGCCAAAATTACTGACTAAACGGTAAATTAACCAAAATCAGTATTAAGCAACGGAAATCGTTATTTTGCCTACATTTCACGTAACGGAAATGAGAATTTCCCGAGTAGATTTATTCTTTGACGACGAAAAATATCAAATCCAACAGTTAGCACAGAATATATTTGCCTATCATCGCCTCTGTTTGGACATGGTCGGGTCAGATGTCAAGAGCGAGGTGGTTTTTACAAATTGGAATGGCAAATTATCCTCACAAATGAACACGAACAAATACTGACGTTGTTTACACGGAAGGCGTGGTATTTAGTGAATTTTCCCATTTATTCAATGTTTGTAGGGAAACTTTGGTGGATGTATAAATTTTTTTTACTCATTCTCATAAAATGTTAATACCTACAGATACCGTGCGAGGCCACTAAATTATAGCTTTAGTATTTGCACGTCCTCATTATATGGAAACGTTTACGAGGATCGTTTAGTGAACCTTTCTTCTTTCCACACCTTACAACACGTGTTTCATCTTTTCCATGTATCACAACTTTTGCGTGAATCGCGTTTAATATGCACTTCACACGCTACATCGGATTTGCTGAGAATTTTTCTTGAGGAATCGCTACTCAAGGTCAGTCTCAGAAACATATTTTTAGTTGCTCCAAACATACATGTACCTTCGCGTAAATAAATGCTAAATTTCATTTTAGGTACGAAAATTGGAATGTTTGAGGAGATCCTCCAAACAATTCCGAGAAGCATAAGTTGAGTTAGGAAGGTCATTGCATGCGTCAAAGAAATTACAAAAATCAGCGATCTACGCAACGCGGGTCACCGTCCACTTGGGCTAACAAAGAGGTTTTTCAGGAGTTTGGTAGGCGGAGCAGTAAACATTCGATAGTTTGATTTATTTTTAATATGTAATATCTCGATTTTCCTAACTATTGCAGTTATAAATACATAAAATCTTTTAGACGAGCGATGGCGAACTACTGGCACGTGTGACAAGTTTCCAACCGAGATATACTCCACCACGTGATCGAATACTTTTGCTATTTCCAAATAAAGAAACTGAAATAACTTATAAATACGATCCCTACTGAATGATAGATTACATGGCGACAAATGCGCCATAACGCGACATTTGTCAACGGTCGTTATTTTTAATTTTAAAAAACAGTTCGACAATGAGTGATATCAGAGAGGGAGAAACATAGATAATAACAGAGATAAACAAGAGTGGCAGACATTTAAATTTGGTGAGATTTTCTCCGAGTGTCGTTGTATCACGAATTACGAGCAAGATTTTTTGCACCACAAATTTTATTTACGACGTCGATATTGCGAACTTTTGCTCAAATTCAGCCAACCCGAATAAAACCACCATTTGATAATGAAATGGGTAAGGGTGTAATACCTACTTACTTTCGAAATTTATGTAGGGTTGAAAATATTTAACATGATATTCAATGGACAATACCTTTATCTTAAAATGTACATCTACATAAACCTTGGAATTCACCAAGCAGGTGATGCGGTGCACTAGATTCCCTAAAAGAATCTCACTTGCAAGCTTGAATATCCTATTGCGTTTTCTAATTATTCAGTAAGATCCTCGATCCCTGCAGTTAACCTCACGCATTTTATCATGTGGTCTTGCCTTCCCATAGACAGGGGGTGCAAAACGTGCAATTGCACAGGGCGGCAAAAATGGGCATCACATGCAATGCATAGAAAATGTTTTTGTTAATCATTACGCTACGGAATTCGAATAAAATCGAACGATCCGTGGCTTCGTCGTTTCGATCTTTCTCTGCTCTTTTAAAACTCTTCAAATTAATATCAGCATCGGCCAGAGGGGTCACAAATGACCTCTATCAAACAATTAGTTATGTATAGGACTTTCTCTAGACTATGTACTGACGCCTCACATGATGCTATCATTTTTAGATTGTTATTGTCTGATAAGTTATACGTACTTCATCAACTACTCCGCAGAACTCACAAGGGGCCTCTGCTCTTGAGTGTTTCATGAACGATTTCTTTGATTAAGTTTTAATCAAAAGAAACAGCTTTAGAGATATGGCAGACTTATGTGTTCTTTATGCTTTCTGTAAACGTGCCGAGAAGAAACGTTGGCCATCGTTTAACTTGAGAGATAATCCCATTCCCTCACACTTCACTCGCATTTATGATGTTACGCCTGCTATGATGCGTGTTTCTTCACTGATAAAGGGTGAAATTTGAAATATAGCTTTATAATGCACGATACCCGAGAGTACTTAATTATTAATATTATTTAAATATGTAGTGCTACAAAAGCAACGGGGGAGTGGGGTGGGGTGGGTGGCGGCAAAATCAGAATTTGCACAGGACACAACTCCTAGAGTCGGTACTGCCCATAGAAGTAGGTACATAAAGTATTCCGATATAGTATTCAAATTCCTTAATAATGAAGTAACTCAACGCATAGGGTTGTATATTTGCTTAGCGAATCTTTTTCCATCTCGAACATGAGGCTTATCTCATGTGGATCCCATGCATTGAAACCGTACTAACATGTTTATTGAAATTTATCAGTACTTTTTCCGAACACTATTACTATGACACCCAGCTCCTTGTTAGCTGTACCAGTCATCTCTAAAGACTCGCCATGATGCTTCGACGCCTCCGTTAATCGTTGATTCGTGAAAACGTTCACCGAATCGCTATTGCAACCGAGAAACTTCAGAAAATGAACACATTTTAAATACAGAAATAAATCAGCACCGCATTCCTTAGAGCAGTAGCGACGAACCTATTCTACATGATGGCCCGCATCGGTGATTGTGAATCCTTCGGCGGGTCGCATTAAAAGGGATGACCGGACTAGAGTTTTAACTGAAAGAGCACTTAAAAAATAACAGTTACTTTGTTATACGTATGACACGAAGCTCATGCGACGAACATCACCAACGAGACGTCTTTCCTCTTAACCTCTTCCATACCATCTCGTTTTGCCATACCGCAGTGATTATGCGATCTTTTTACTTGATGGAAACGTTTCCCTGCAACATTAACCCGTAAACATGGCTCCTAAACTCCACCAGCTATAGTTAGTTATCCAACTGGTAACGCAATGAAAGAACTGATGAAGTTTTCTCCCTTCCTTATACTTAGCCCTCCGCTGGCTGTATTCTTAAATGGAATTCTCAGACAACTTCTTCTAGACGTGTACCTAGTCGAAGTAACTGAAAATTTTCTTTTCCTGAGAGATAAATATTGAAGAGTGATATATCTCACGAAGAAAAGGAAATTCGATGTAACGGTTGAAGCGAATGTTTAAAGGCGATTCGCGCTAAGGCGGCAGAGTTTAGCGTAAAGGAGGAAAAAGTTGCGCATCCAACAAATTTTCCCTACAGACACCGAATAAATAAATCGATGGAATGAAATGATCCAAGATCACTATGCAGACATGTTGGAATTCGGGAAATGTGGAAACATGAAAAAAACCACGACCGGGAATCGAACTCGTATCTTCCACTTGCCGGGAGGATATTCTACCAATGAACTATCGTAGCAGACTAATTCTCAAGTTTCAGAACTTCCGCGTTACACACCCGGCACGTGGAAGATCCAGGTTCGACTCACCACCGAATAAATAGGAAGCTTCACGTAACACGGAACTTTCGTGCAAACGAGTTAAATATTTGCTCACACTCATTTGTAAGGATATTCCGAGTTGTAAGAAGCACCTCATTCTTGACAACTGACGGACCGTGACAAAGAGACGCGAAATGCGTGGGATGGGTTTAGGAATACATCCGATGGAGGGCAACGGAGACGTCCAAGGAGCAGGGAAGGTCGCGTCCCACTCCCATCTAGTACCTTGGATCCGCCAATTATGATTTTCCACCGATGACCTCCATTTTGACGTTGAAATGCTCGTATAGCTTACTAAAACGTCTTACGGCTAAATGGATCATCAGAATCATTTGTAATGCAGAAAAAATGCACGTGGAAGAAAAAGCCAAAATCTGACTTTGTGATTTTTAAATATTATTTGTCGTTTCCGAATAAGTTGCCGTCGGCTAACGTTTTGCCTTAACAGGAAGGAAATACACCATAAATTTCAAAAGCGTTCTTTATTATTGTTATAAAAGCTTGGGAAACAAAACTATGTCGTTTTAATTGATTTTTGCCGATAGAATCGTTGTAGCAACGGACGTAAAGAAAATGTGATGTTATGCTTGGAATTTTCTCAAATTTTAATCTCGGAATTTATATGTCGTAATTATGTACTCTCGCGGTCTTTTTCGTGACAAATGTTTTACTCTATCGCAGTGATGCCCAACCTACGGCCCGCGGGTCGGATGCGACCCCCCGAAGGGTATTTGTGCGAAAAATTTAACAAACAAATTCAGGGATTTTAATGAAAATTTTGACAAAACTTTAAATACCTCATTTAGGCTTGATTTTCGCTTAAAGGACACATCAGAATGTATAAATAACTTCCGATTTAAACTCTAATCCGGCCCGCAGAAGAATTACAACTTTCAGCGCGGCCCGCCGAAAGATTCGCAACCACGATGCGGTCCGCCATGTAGAAAAGGTTGGGCACCACTGCTCTATCCGAATAAAATTTTTAATCGATACCTTAGAGGTCATATAGGTGGAAGTTCTCAATGGCGGATGTACGTATTTTAAAGTCATAATACGACGATAAATTTAAATAAGGATCACTCGTACCCAATTTAATGAAAATGTGTCGAGCAGTTCAAGAGATGAATTCGCGACAGACAGACGGAGAGACGAGACGTGCGTTTAGCCACTATCGCTTCGATGGACAAGAACGCCTAAAAATGAAAAAAATTACCGTACTGAAGGAAATAAAAGTCAGAACGTCCTTTCTGGCGGACAGTAAACTTTCCTTCACAGATAATTTGTTACACATCACGTCCGATTGTGGAAAGATTGAAATCCCACGCTATCTCTCATCAAATCCTCGGTGTTTCACAGACGACGCGAGCACTGCTTATCGGTCGATGGGCGAACTAACTCCACCCTCAATTCCCTCCCTCTCCCACACCCGTTATCTCTCCTCTTCTATTAGAACTATATCCTCCGAAGCCTCTCACTCCTCTCGGACGCCTCTACAATGACGCGCTCTGTCTTCCAAACTATTTTCAAAAATAAAGAACCTTGGTGAATCCTTCTATGACATTGCCGAACACAATGACGGCAATCGGGCGCTCGCTCTTTCCATTATCGTCAGAAAAGAGAGAAAAATAGAAGGTTGAATCTGTTTGTACAATTATACGCTCGAATTCGACGACAAAGAGTTTTTTTTAGCGAGATGTTACGAACGCTCATAATTTTGCATGCAAATAATCATTCTGCCCTTCTAATTCTCAAGTTATTCCCCATTCAAAGGCAGCCATATAATTTTAGAAAATAAATTTAGCATATTTATCCTTATTTGTAAAAAAAACTCGTCACTAATATGAATAATTCATTACTAAACCTTTCATTCACGTAAAATTAGAACGTCTAATTTTCTGGGTAATTGCTCCGTATTATTAGCAAATACGAAACAGTTTTGCCCTTTTCTAAATAATGTTTGCCTATTCTTGTGTTAGAGCGTTTCCAGAAAGTAAATTTGATAATTTTTTCGAATAATGCGCATTGGAATTAGTTAAACAAAATAAAATAAGGCCAATGTGTAGGATAAGGCTAACCGAATGAATTGCACTATAAGTAATTGTTACTTCGTTGCCCACAGTTATTTAAGGCCTACATTCAAGTATAAAAAGGTATCAATAGATTTTTTTTAAATACTTGTCTTATGTATCTATAATACCCATAAATAGGTTTTTAATAACCTTATTGTGGCTATTGGAGATACCTGATACAATTAATATTTCAATCTTTTAATATTTTAGTGATTATTCTTGAATTTTTTAAAGCCATAAGACGAACTCGATAATTCTCTTGTGAAGGCCTAAATTGTTTACGTAGTGTCTAGTCGAACTACACATGGCATTTCTGTTAGGAAGGTAAACTATTTTTTACACTGTAGGAAGGTGAAAAGGAAGGCTTCCTTTTCGAGTTTTAGGACTATAAAATATTGTACGAATTTATGTAAACTGAGATGTAAAAGAATCTTATTACCCCATGCAAGTCAACTAATATATTTCCTAAAGATTAAATTTTATAGTCAAGAATACAAATCTAGGTTACGACTTTCTCTTCAGCGGCTCACCTCTGTCAATGCGCAAAGTTTCTATAAATCGTACATTCTGCGGGATACGTAGAACTCTGCTATAATATATTTCAGTGGTCGGTAACCTATGGCACGCCTGCCAAAAGGTGACACGCGAAGAGACTTAACGTGAAGAATTACAAAAATACGTATTTAAAAATATCTTTACTTTCATTTCAATTGTATTTCGTATTGCAATGACGCCGCATTATATTCAGGGTGCCTTACAATACAAGAATCACTTTCCGTGAGTTTTACAGACAAAATGAAATCTTGAAGCAAAATGGCGGTCGTTTAATCTATTTAAAAAATTATATTTCGGAAACCGTACTTTGGAGATAAATTCTTTCCGAGTAAAAACTATGCATCTTGATAAGAGCAATTCCGCGTAGCGCCAACGTCCCTGGAGTGAGCGGACGGGGTTGACGCGCGTACCGGCAGGGTCTCTAGTAATATATAAATACAGATGAAATTAAGATAAAAGTGTCAATAATATGAACTCTATAATTCTCTATTAATTCACAAGAAAATTACTGAACTCGTCTTATGGCTTAAAATTTTCAGGAATACGCACAAATTTTTTTTAATGCAAAAAAGTATTTATCTCAAGTACCTACAATAGTCATAATAAAACCCTGTTGTGGCCATTTGAGATACATGAAAAAAGTACTTTTTCATTTTTTAAATATGAAGTGCTTATTCTTAAATAGTGTCACCGGTGTTGCCACATGAGAGACTTTCTCGAGAACAACAATCTAAATATGCATTTTTATTATTAATGTTCGCATAGAAAATGGAATTCTACCGTGTTCTTCATATGATAAATGAATCTATCCAGCTCAATTACGGGAATCGTACTTGAATAAAATATTTGGTAAATGAACACGCTTGGTATCAGGGGTCTCAAAATGATTGTAAGGAGGCCGTATAGATAATTTACTATAATAATAGCCCAGGTCTGTTAGTTGGTTGGTTGGTCACGCTTTCACGATGGCCGATATAGACCGTTTTAACAAACTTCCAGAATAGGTAGAAGATTGAAATTTGGCAAGGATGCTTGATTAACATATTTTAAGGTAATGACGAAAATCTCCAAAAAAAAGTCCTGGGTTCGACTCCAAGGAAGACATTTCCATTTTCCGTAAGGTAACATGTAAAAATCCATTTTTTGGCCTGCAGGCTTTTATTGTTTTGGAAGTTAAAATTAGAAGGAATTAACCTACGATCTTCGGATCTGAACCATTTTGAAGAAAAAATGACAGTTTCCTATTCTGTTCATCTTTTTCCGCATACAATTCGAAATCTCTCATATTATACGTTTAACTCACATATTTTGAGGAAATATTGCCATTTTAACGGAATGTAGCCTTGGCTACCAATTATATTGTTAGACCTCAAAATCCTATTGTTGTATCTCTCCTTATGGGTGTAAGCGTGCTTTGTATGCTTTTAATACGAGAGAGAGGGGGGGAGGTAGAGGGGGGAGCAAGAGGGAGGGGGAGAGAGGGAAGTAGAGGGGGGAGGGGAAAAGAAGGGGAGAAGAGAGAGGGGGAAGGGGAGAAGTGAGGAGGGGGAGGGAGATAGAGGGTGTGAAAGGGGGGAAAGGGAGGGAAAGAGACAACTGTTTTAAGTTTAACTAAAGATAGCCCGTCAACAACAGAATAGTCACTAAATATGTTGTATATGACAAAATATTTCATAGGTATGTGAAAGTGGGATATTAATTATTTTAAATGAAAATAATAATAATCTATCTATCTATCTATAATTCTTCCGTTGATATGTCAATGGGCATTACACTAGTTTCAAGATATTTGGCAGTCTTCATATCAGTATTTTGATGAACATAAATCATAATGGTATACATTTTAATGAAGAAGAACACATCACTGTGTAGTCAATTTATGAAGTATACTTTTCCTTCTTGCATGTTATTGGGTAGGTTGATTTATCTATATTTATCTTTAATTTTTATAATTTGGAAAAGAGATATGCATACTTAGAAATTTTGCCTATTTTGCTTTTGTATAATTGAAAGGGCGAAGTAACAAGATCAAAGGGGCGTCAAATTATAACTTGCCTCGGGCGGCAAAATTTATGGGCACGGCCATAGTTTTAATTATAATACTGAAGTAACCAGGAATCTAACTCTCAATGGCTATGAAGCTCGAAAGTATATTACCTAACTTAAGTTTTTGATAGCATCAAATTCACTGACTTTAAATTTTTATCCGGGACTTCAAATTTGTTCTGGCAGGGAGCCTACGCATTTTCTGGTAGGTACGCCACTGGTAAAATAAAATAATCTAAAAAAATCGCAGAAATATCATTTTTAAGGAAAATTTTAGAGAAGTTATGTCAGGTTCCAAATCATTGCTTTCCGGCAAAATAAAGAGCTTAATTTTTCCTTATTATCGCCAAAATAATCCGGGGCGAATGTATGGCCATTTACTTTGGACAAAGGTAGAATTTTAGGGGCTCATGGTTCGAACGACAAATCAGTGAGGATGCCCAGAAAAATGATACGTTTGCACGTATCCTAAGCGAGGTCTCAGGAGGGCTGGAATGATAAGCCGAAAGATAACGAGTCCATCTGGTAATCTAGTTTCAATTTTGGATAACAGGGCACCAGTTTTATTGGGGTAAAATAGAACGACGACGTTTCATCGATAAGAACCGTCAATGTGTTAGCGAAACTAGTGACACGCCAGATAGATCAGAGGGACCTTATGAGGAAACAAATAATTAAGTGTCAAACACGTCTTTCTTAATGATTTTGAGCGGCATTTTGAAGTTTCAGAGATGTTTCCTTTGATTTTCAATCCGTTTCGAGGGACATACTGAAATTTCATTGAGGTCTTTTCTGATTAGTTAATCCTTAATCCTTTCGAGTGACAATTTCAAGTGAGGACAAAAGTGATTTATTCCGATGTTTCTAAAAAAAAACATTAGAGCCATGAAATCGGTTTTCCCCGAGTAATATACAGTAACGACATTCTTTAGACCAGTTATTCTCAAATGCGGCCACCAGGAAATTTCGGTGAGGCCACCACTAACTTCTCCGTCATACAAGGGGTTCTTAACCCAGTAATTCGACTCAAACTTTCTAGAGAATTTCTGTGAATAAACAAATGGAATGAACAGTCCCTTGTTCAGAATATAGAGATATGATCCAGATGCCTCTCTGTATATACAATGGAAAGGTTAATTGACAGCTGGCCGAGAAAGTCTCATAATTTATTAGAAAAATGTTATGTATCGATTCATTATTCCTCTCTCTCTCTCTCTCTTGGGGCGGCCATAAGAAGGTTGGTCCTTCTAGAAAACAAACGACTGTTTTACTCACTAAGCTAGAGGGGATGGCTGTAAGAAAATAATTCGTAAACGAGCGCATCTGAAAATAGGAAGTACATTCGCCTCACATTTGGATATCTCTGTGTTTTTCCTCTGAGAGCTTCGTTTTCATAGTTTTCACTCATTTTACCGTAAATATTTGATTAACTAGCAAGTGCGTCTGTCTTGTGATAATAAGTGTGATTATAAGTGCAAATACTCAGTTCAATAAATCTCCAGCAACAGCAACCAGGCTTAACCATAGTTGATACTGTTTATATCACTGAGAAATTTCAAAACAGGATATTAGACATTAGTTTACTTGTGGCATTTAGTGCACTTCGTTTCCTCAAAAGTAAATACCGAAAGAAACTGAAGGAGCATCTTGAAGATGCTCTCCGGTTATCTGTAGAAGACGGGTGTGGATTAATTTGTTGAATAAATTTCTTTGACTATAAGACGTATGTACATTAACCAGTTATTTCATATTTACAAAAAAAATGATCTTGCACGAGTTTGAAGACATATATTAAGTACTACAAATTTAAAAAAATACAAGTGCGACCACCGGACATTCACCGTGGCCGAACTTACAGCCACGACCATTTTTTTCATGAGAACCTCTGTTTTAAACTACTGGCAATGCCGTAGATATATATTCAAGAAAAAAAGATGCGATAATAAAAGTTCGTATTTGTAAAGCGTAGAGGAAACTTCGAATATTTTTCGACGATGGAAAGTATTTAATAACGTTTTATCTAACGATTTAAGTGTTTCCGAATGATAATATCTGCCATATTAAATACTAACACTATAGGTTCGGTGTTACTCGCCCTCATTTCAAAAACGGCTCTTGTATTAAATGCATGGACGCGCAATTAATTTATATTTCGAACAGGACACAAAACAACATAATAACAAATTGTAACCTTACAAAATTCGATAAATCTCATTTCATTCGTCGTTTCCATCAAATTTCTTTACTAAAAACCCCATCTATGTCTATATATTGAATATCAAAATTGAAAAAGATAGCGGAAACGAAAAATGTTTACTTGTATGTCAAGTGTATTTTTTATCCTGGCACTGGTCCTTAAAACTCGTACTTTCCGAAGAACGAGATTTCCGACACATTTCTCACGAGTAATATAGCCTCTACAGCGACGGGAAAATCGATTACTTTTTTGCCCTCGGTCGTTTCATGGCAATCTATTAGCTTACGCGCTAAATTTTTTCCCCACCCACTAAAAAAAACATTTATTAAGCGATCGGAACTCGCCCATTCCACCAATTTGGACGCTATATACTTATTATGTGAGAAATCAGTAGTATTGTGTATTACAACAAACTCTACAACTGAATGAATTTTGGAGCCATTTTTGAATAAATCGACAGTATGTGTAAATCTACAAAAATAAACTACTCGTTTATATTGTTCATCTCTTCATTTTCTCCTATCTGGATGGTAATATGCATAAATACCAGATATAATTTGATTTTGTTTGATGGTTTAGGCTCTATAACAGCGCATAGGCATGCAGATGGCATGGCGAAAATCACTTTTTTGGACTCGGGTATACCTAAGACGTTTACATCCGTCAAAATCTCGAAGTCGGTATTTTTCGCTGTTAAAATACTTTTTTTATTAAATAAGTACGTATATAGGAAAGTAAAAAGAATTATCGAACAATCGTTATGGCTGGAATTCAGCTGAAAAATTAGACTTTCAAACAGCAATAAAAAGGTTAGGCATTTCTGCTTCAAATAAAACGACATCAGTAGATTACAGGGGACTGTAAAAACCGCATCTGGGTTTTCCAAATATTTTACGACTATTTGAGCCCATAGTTGCCAAAATAAATTTGAAAATGTTGCTAAATCCAACCTAAAAAGTAGATAAAAAGTCGCTCAACTCAAAGAAAATGTCGCTAAAAAGTCTTTAAAAATAAAATAGTACATAAATGCTTCAAATAATTCTCATTAAAATAATTAGTATGCTCATTATCTATTTTATAAATGAATATCAATTAAGATAATATTTAATTATTAGTATTAAGTAATGGAGAATTTTTGCAAGCCTTTTATTAATAAAAAATATAATAGATACTATTAACATTTATAGGTCAAGCTTATTTTACAAGTAGAAAAATAAAATATCGTAAATACCCGCGTATAAGATGCAGGGAGGTTTTCCGCCTCATATTTAATCATTTTTTTATATGTATGCCCGCGCACAGAGGCGGCCCGAATAATTTTGGTGCCCGGGGCGAAATAGCACTCTAGCGTCCCCCTCCGTAAATGTTTGTTGAGATAATTATGAAGTAAATGTTACTTTATTCATCGCTCTGTAAAGATTATTGATAAAGGAAAAAAGAATGAATGCCATAAAGATTGCAGACTGTTCGGCGATATAAACCGGTATCCAATATTTATTCACTTGCAAGTAATGCATAGATAGATGGTCGGAATGGCGCCCCCAGGATTTTGGCGCCCCGGGCAGCCGCCCGGTTCGCCGGTGCCTCGGGCCGGCCCTGCCCGCGCATGGCAAGCATTCGTTCCTAGAATTTGGTATCAGTCACTTATCATTTAACGGCGAAAGTGTTGCGTTACCTTTTCAATATCATTGCGATATGATAAATAAATCTATAAAAACTTACATTCGTCCTCATTTTTAATAAGGGGAATAAAACTTTTGGATTTTCGGAACAAAGTAAGCTTCATTTAAGAGGCGGACGTCCAATAATCATCAAAATCCCCATCGACTTACTATTTAATGTGTTAATAAAAGTCGATGTCTAATTTCTACATCGAGAAGAATACCTTCTTTAATTTTTAATAGAAATCATTTTCTCTGTAATTTAACTGCGGTTTATGGCGTATTCAACGTAAATTATAATGAGATCTTTCAATATTAGTTTAAAATGGCTTTCAAATATCATAGCTGGGGAAGTAAATATAGAAATATTTTAAATTTTATTAAAACTTGTATAGGTTTTAATAAAGCTATCATAAAATTAATTTGTTTGGTTTATGTTGTATATTGGATGTACATAGTTCTGCTTACATAAAGCAATAATATTTAAATTTGTCGCTAGATTAGTAGAAAATCGCAAAGTTAGTGACATGTCGCTAAACACTAAAAAATGTCGCTAAAGGAAGTAAAAAGTCGCTAAATCTAGCGACAAGGTCGCAAAATTGGTAACTATGTTTCAGTCACCGAATTTATCAATTAAAATTTTAAGTTTGAAAGTGCAATATTTTTGTGTGTATAAAAAGATCTGGCAAGAACGCATATGAGACCTTAAAAAACGGCTACTAGCGACTTTTAGGTTCTTCTTGCGCAATAATGTTGGGTGCAAAAAAATAAAAAGCAAATGTTCGTCAATACGCATCACTCAACGCGATGACTGTATTTGTGACGCCGTTTCCACTGGCTTTGCGGTCGAGACGGAAGTTCCCCGCGTATTTAAGGTAACGTTAACATTTCGCGATTCACACTCTCGTAGCAGACGATTGTAGCAAATGCCGACCTTGGAAACTGGATAAGTAGAATAACCGCCGCTCGCCACCAAGGTCGCGGTTCGAATCCCGACGAATGAACGTACGAGTCAGTCGTCTTCAAAATTCTATTTCAGTATCGTGTTAACTGGTGCATAAAAATATTAAACGGATATAATGAGTTTTTTTGTTTTTTTTTTAAGGAGCGAAAGAGGCAAGCGCCCGCCGAAGGAAAAGGTGAGACGGCAACGAAGTCTGGTTTCCTTGGAAATGCCTTTATCCTCCGGACAGATTTTTTTCCTCCTAGGATCTCTTCCTATAGGGAGCAGATCTGCGCCAACTCCACAATAAGCCGACCTTCGGGGAAAACTCTCGAAACCGCCGATGCGAAACGATGAAACAAGAGAAAACTCACTCTACTTTACGCGATTCCTTAGCTCCCCCTCCATCTTCCACCCTCCCTCTACCCTCTCCTTCCTCCCTTTTGTTGTCTTTTGATCCGAGTGCTTCGGCCGACTACTAAGGAAAAAAAAACACACGCTTTCCCCGTGTAACGCGTGAACGATCGGTTTCGTGATCGATTGTGACATAATGGCAGACAGCTCCAAAGTCCCGTTAAAAACCTCGCGGGAAGTAAACGCCACGTGACGAATTTACACGTCGAAGCTATGAGAGTCGAGTGTATGTATTTTCCAAGGGGGGCACGCATTTGTGGGTCAAGTCTCCACCTTGCATTTAAAGATTAATAAAATTTTTAAATATTAAAAATGGCAGTTTTCTAAAATAATTGAAAGCTTACACGAATGTTACGTTAGTTAATTTTCTTCATTGTCTTCCCTCCTAGAGTTGGGTAATTAATGAAACTTATGACGCAGAACACCCACTACAGGAGTTTTTACTGGTCAAATTTTTTGGGAAAATCGTGTGTGCACAGATGACCGAGACTTGAGCTGAAGTCGGAAAGCCAGAAGACCCGCCCAATTCTCCACCTTGCATTGTTCGAAAGGAACGCGATCGTATACTTTTAAGGCGTTCTACTAATTTTGATTGCGGAAAATCCATAACCCCCAAAAAAATAATAATTTAATTTTACGTCTATCCCCTGTATGACGTTTCAGATTAAAGAAAACAACAGTCGCAAAATTAAACGTTTTTTTTAATTTGGCTGTGGCATCGAATAAATCTCGAAACACCTCTTGCGTACCTCAAGCTTCGCACAAAAATATATAGTAATTCAGAAGATATTTCTTGCCCACACATCATATTGAATAACTATACCTAAAGGTTCAACACCAATTCCTCCTTGAACAAATGTGAAACAAGTTAGGAAAGTGTACAACGTATCAAAAG
This sequence comes from Uropetala carovei, assembly GCA_036926305.1. Lineage (NCBI taxonomy): Eukaryota > Metazoa > Arthropoda > Insecta > Odonata > Petaluridae > Uropetala > Uropetala carovei. The sequence goes on along the minus strand of JAXCHB010000064.1, from coordinate 7,871,326 downwards.
TGGGCGCGTTTCGTGCAGTGGAGTATTAGAAAGAAATTATATACCTGTACATAAGGGAAATTGTGTTTTAAAGTTCTTTTCTTCATCATAAATAATCCATTTTCTTCTTATTTAAAAATATTGCATGCACACGTAAGGAAATTAAACGTTTGTTTGTGAGATTATGTTAGCAACAATGAAGAAGTAACCATGCAAGAAGTTTTCCAAGTTCAACTCGAATTAAGTCATTATTGTTTGATTTTCTTGATAACGGCTACTCCGACGATAATGTATAGGAAAAGAAATACTCTACTAGTTTTTGTCACCAATAAAGTGGTACCCCTGATTGATGTACGTGATTCATTTTTGCGATTTTCTTATTATCGTTCATTGTAAGTCCTTAATATCAAATTTCATGAAAATCTGTTCGTTAGAATCCGAGAACGAACATACGGACGGACGGACGGACAGACAGACGGACAGACCGACGATAATAGGCGCTCACGCTGGAAGCGAAATGCGCCTAAAAATGAAAGATGTTTGGAATGTTGTATTTTAAATTCCAATTTTTCAAATTATTAGTCTTCTTAACGATGCATCCTTATTCTCAAAAGGGGACTTTTCGCCCTCCAGATATGTTAAGTCCGAAATAGCCTACGTTTGTCAGACAATGCTCTACCACTCTAACAAAGTGATGATAAATTGGACAATTGCAATTGAGAATCGGTATTATATTTTTGTCAGTATCATTGACGATAGTAATGACTGTTAGTAAGTTCAAGTCAGAATGAAAGGAGGCTACTTCCAATAAGATTGTAAATTCGAGTACGCTACTAAGCCCCCCATTATGGAGGTGGATTTATTTCGAGATAAAAGTATACAAAAGACTTCGGTTTACGCAGTCCACATATTCCGATCTTCACGTTTATCACCTTTAAGAAATATGGAAAATACACGAATATATGAAAAATTCCATGATATCTGCGATTTGAAATACGTACTGTATGATGTCTTATAATATCAGTCGCCATACATTATATGATTATTCTAAGATATGGCGTTGATGCGAGTCACGTGACGAAGGTTCTTGGATCATGTAATATTCCATGAAAGGGAGCGCAAGTTATTGGTCACCCATCAAAATCAAACTTTTATGAAAAAACGATACGCATCCATTACTCATAATTTGTTCTTACTAGACCGTAATTTAAGATAATAATTTATCGAAAGTTGATTTCACGAAAATTATTTTAAGATGACTCCGGAGTCTATTAGAAAATTATTCGATTAAATTATAAACATATTTTACGTACGTTTTTAACTGATATGATTCTCTCCGTCTGATGCTGTACTGTTCTCAGGGACGTATTTATCATTTTGCCGCCCATATATACTAAACTTATTGTCGCCCCCTTAGTTTATTAATTATGAAATTTTAATTATTATAATTTAAAAAAATATAGATATAAACATTTAAACATATTTATGCTAGCAGTATCAACATTTCATCACAACATTCAATCTTTCGCGAGCGACTCTGAAGCACGGACCCCTCTAAAGTGAGCGTCGGGCGATAGCAAAGCCAATGCTTCATCTTCATCTACATACATATTAGGTAATGCGCTGCAATACGTTCATCTGTTTTAAAAATATCTATAGATACTTTCTTTATTAATAAAAAATTCTTCAGTTTCTATGTTTATTATTATCATTATTATATTATTTTTTCTCGAAATTTGCCGCCCCTAAAATCTGCCGCTCTAGGCCCGGGGCTGCAGGGCCTATAGAAAAATCCGCCACCGACTGCCCTAGGAATGGAGTTCCTGTTACGCTTTTTCGATTCATTTATCCACCTAAAAACAAACTCTATTTCTTATACTCCAACCGAAGCGAATGTTTCGAAATTCAACTTTATAAGTTTTGTCCTTGGATAATCCAAGTGTTTTTGCGCCAAGTTACTCACTCCCCTTTCGCGTGGGCCCCGTCACGGCCTGTTATACCCAGCGCGATAATTCGGATTCCCTACCAAGTTAGGAGAAAAAAAAACTCGTGCACACGAACAGGACCCTTAGGTTATTGTCACAAAAATGGACCGAAAATAATTCTCTATAACCGAACGAAAACAGAAAAACGGAGTTTCACCATTCGGGGGCAATTTTCGCGTGAACTAGTCGGCGCTTTGAATGCTTCATACAATTTCGCAATTTCCGCTCCGACATCTAATTTTCTTAGAAGGCTATCGCGTAAGAGCGACCTCCACGGAATGATATACAATAATCTCCTCGATTTATTGAAAATTATCTCTCGTCGATACCTGTCGAGTGCTCCGGTGCGGTTTGAGTTCAAATCGCCAACTTGAACGACTTCCTCTTTTCTATTCCATCAGAAGATAATGACAGGAAACATACTTATCGATCGCTGTTTCTCAATAAACGTGATAAGATGACGGCGAGTGGTTGGAATTTGTCTCTCATAGTTTTAACAGATAAATCAGTAATAAATCAGTGATTCTCGTTAGGAAACCACATTACTGCAGCTAACAATAAGATAATAATCCTCGACCTCTCATTCGTCCATCCCTTGCAGAGGAAAAAGGCTCTCAATCGATAGGGACGAGGTTTTCTGAATTTTCCCTCAAAATCCATCAACAAACGAGCGGGCGTATTATTTTTAGAACATTGTGAATACGGGAAAAAAATATGATTGGCAAATCAATTTAATGGAATGGAACATGGATGAAATTAGAGCATATTTTATTCTATCACCTTGTTTTATTTTGCCATGAGGGTTTCTTCCATTAAACTAATTGACATACCGAGAGGAATTTGGAATTTGACCACGTAAATGTAACTTTTAATTTATTTTTCATGTGGTTATATACCAGCACATATTTGGTCAATAGAGTCTCGTTTGTGAGCGGCATCAATGTGAAAATGTAAGCTCAAATATCAACTTGCCATCTTTTACATATTCGGAGATATAAAAAAAATTCGAAATGGACCACTATCCGACCGTTTCTATTTTTCAAAAGTCAAATCCAAAGAAAACTAATGGAAACAGCACAGAAATCTACACACCAAGTTTCAGCTTTCCTTCCTTTACGGTTTCGTCACAATTTCGATTTAAGAAAGTTCGCAGACAGACTGACGCTAAAATTTAAAATGTAAACGAATTTTAAAAAATCTCGTGTGTCCAGCACATGACTTTCTCCATACAGAGCAATAAATATGCTTGCTCTCGACAACAGCGTTCTCAGAAATAATTGTTAGCTTTTTCTATGGATAACAAAATGTCGATGCGCAATCAAAATTACCTTTGGCAGCGTACTACGCAACGCTATAAAAAATTGGAAAATTTTTATCATAGCAACGGAAACAATGCTACCGCTTAGCGACGTGTTTAACATAATTTTAGAAGAAAAATCAATATATCTCTGAACTGTCGCTTTTTTGACAAAATGATTCAAACTACACTCGTAGAAAATTACACTTTCTATAACTCTTATAATATTAACAAATATTTACGTAAATTGAGTTTTAAAGGAGATATTAGGAAAAAAAAAAGGAAAAACGACTAGAATAAAGCTCCACTTCCGGATGAGCGGTTACAGTCAAAACCTTTTCAGATCTTCGATTGCGAATAAAAATCTTAAGTAATATAAAGTTTTGTGCCGATCTGAGTTTTTGAGAGACGGCCGGGAAAATTATCACATAAAAACTCACACCCGCAGAAACTCATCGCGAAAATAGTCAAAACGTACACAGGGGACACCAAAACGTGCATTTCCGTTGAAATCTCGAATGCCATTTTTTCACGAATACGTACTTTACCTTCTTCTATACTACGTATGGAGAAAGTAAAAAAAAACACGCTGTAAAGTGAAGCACGTTACACCAAAACTCAAATATTATAGTTCGCTAGAGCAGAGATTCTCAGCCGGTGTGCCGAGAGGAAGCCTTTGGTGTGCCGAAAATTCCGAGGCTTTGTAATTTTCGCTAAAGGCGGATACAGGGGGATAATTACACCCCTCCCCCCCCTCCCCCTCCCCCCTTCCCCAAGAAAAAAATTACCCCTAAACCTCGGTGAGAAAAATGCGCTCTTACACAACACATTCGGTACAAAATGTCTCGAATTTGCGCCGGAGGTTAGTTCTAAGCAAATAAATATCCTTGCAGGGTTAGAGTTACACTGATAGAAGATTCGTTGGTCTACAGAAGTTTGAGAGATCAGATTATTTTATTAATCATTACAAATATATTTTTTAAATGTACTTTTTATATCATAATTTAATGTACTTACTATGTATTATGTCATAATATAATATAATGTTTAATGTACTTATTAGATCATAATAAAAATTTAGAATTTGGAAACTTATTCTATGTCCCCATGCACCTCGATAAGAACGACACTCGGTTATAACGACAATAAATTTCCAGTCCCTTGAATGTCGTTATAACCGAGTTCTACTGTATTATGTAATAAAAAATAAATATCTTTATTTAGTCCTTTTTGATGATTCCGGTGATGAAATTTCATATTTTAATACAGTGGTTCTCAACCGGGGGGCGTACGAGGATTCCATGGCGGCGTGAAGCTTTTTGGACCAAAATAATTTTTCCGTAAAAACAGCAAGGATTTTTTGCGCAATTTGTGCCTAACCTGAAAGCATAATATTATGTGACAACAGCGTGTCTGACCGCCTCACGAGTTGGCCGACTTGAAGTTGCCACGAGTGATTGCTGTAATAATCCCGTGTCTAACTGTGAAAATATTATTATTTTATGTTAAGCTGGGAAGCATTTGCAAGTTGGTACAAGAACATGCCTAAATTAGAAAAATTACCCGTTTTCGATTATTCCAATCTTGTGTTCGGTTGATCTCGGTCAAAAAAACTAATAAAACAAAAGTTACAAATATTTTTTTGATAAAACCCTAGAGAACATTTGAAAAAAATTTGTGGGGAGGGGGGCGTGGAGATATTAGATGATCAGAAGGGGGGGCAGAAGACGAAAAAGGTTAAGAAGTACTTACTACTGTTTTAATATCTACTTCGCTTCCTATCTATTTTTACAGTCCCCACAGCATCTGTTGACAGATAACCTGATGGATCGCAAACTACAAACATTTAAAACCTAAATCTAGAAGCTTTCATTGAAATATACTGCCTCCAAGAAAACCTACCTTTTCACAGCAGCAAGGACTCGTCAACAATGGCATGTACTCTTTTTGGAAATATTTTTAAAATGGTCACTAATTAGTAATAATTTATAAAATTTGGATCTTTAGTTACAATGTCATTATAATTGTTATTCACAAAATGCAAAAATTTGTTCTGTAATGAAAATCTTTCTTCGCTCATATGCGTTTCATACCTAGGTTTCTGAACAACACCCATGAACATAGTTAAAGTCATAAACACTCTGATTTCATTAGAATTACTTGGAACCCACTTATGATAACTAGATTTTTTGAGCGCCGCAATTGCGTTCTCAAGAATTGTTCCGCGTAACAATTCGTTTGGAGCACAATGAGGGAAATGAAGTTTCGTCAAAAGCAACTCAAAGTATTGCAACGAATCATTTACACCACACAATCTTTCTAGTTGATTCCCAAACAAATCATAGTATGGAAAGGGCTGAGGAGGTTTAGCAATCTCGATATCCAAAATGTCAGACACAAACCTTTTCTGCGGATAACTCACTTTAGGCTGGAATAATTCTCCCTCGGATTCTAATGTATCGTCACTACTTCAGAGTCATTGCAAAAGCTACTTTCACTTATTTAATCCAAAATATCATGTCACACACCTCACGAGAGCTATAGGCCATCTTGAACTGACTGAGGGCTGTGCTTAGCAAGGGGCACGAGGAAGAAAAAAAATAAAAAAATCGTAGACGTAAGCACAGACAGAAAAGGGACTCAGAACAAAAGCAGAAGGTATGAGTTCATAAGATAAGTGCTGGAGATGTCGTAAATTAGAGATAGAATGACAACATAGCTTAATGAAAAATGTGGTCACACACGCTTAGGCATAGATTTCAGCGGACGCAAACGGTATGTCTCACACGCTGGAGGAGTTAATATTATTTAATCTGTAAGAGGGGTATTAAATCTACAGCAAAAATAAAACAGTAGATGAAATATAGATTACTGCTGCACTCACCACTTGTTTTTGAGTTAGATGTTCCGTTTCCGCACTTTTCGCTGAACAAACTCGTTAATAATGTGATACATATCGTTCCTCAGAACATAGGCGCCAACTTTTAACTTTTACCACGGAGGCAGAATAGTTATATCCGAATATTTATATGGGCAATTGCCCCCGTAGCCCCCGTGGAGTCGGCGCCTATGCCTCAGAAGACGCTACCTCATTCTCAATAGAGAGTAAACTCAATCCATTTAGTCTTTCCTGTCCTATGGTACTTCTCAAATAAGTCTTAATAATTTTAAGTTTCGAAAATGCACGTTCTGAACTTGCGCGAGTGACTTGAATCGTTAGAAATATCATTGATACCATACAATGGTCTGGAAAACCGGTGGATAGCGCAGCATTTTCAATGAATAGCAGATTAGCTACTTCTTTCGCAGTTGAAAGTTTAGCGATGTCACTTCTTAAGCAAGACATTTTCAGTCCCCGATATTTTATCAATAGCACACCGAATATCACTTCCTGTATCACGTGTAGAATCCTGTTGTAAAAACTCAGTTATAATATTTGGAAGTTAACCACGTTTTTCATGTCGACTCTCACACTAGTATAAATATTATGTAGATGAAATAATGATTATCGTTGATCGCTAACGAGAGATCCGATTTCCATCACCACGAAGAGACGATCTCAAACTGAGTTACTAGCCATGAAAAAGCAGTATCGTACTATGGGAAGTGGACCAATCACTAGATGCAATTCAAATGTTTCTTTCGTTCCATCCTAAGCGTCCTAAACCGTCCGTTATCTCATAACCGAAACAGCATCTTCTGCAAGATTTATGAGACGCTTGTTTGCAAGGAATCTGTTTATACTCTTTGTAAACAGTCTATTCATCCTAACCACATGGCCATAGGCTGCTTAATTAAAGTTGCACAGAGATCTCTTACCTTGGCCTATTGTATTCTTCATCGTTTTGTATTTATACCGTGAGGATTAGGCCATAGACATCATGTGCCTATACTGCTGCCTTTGGGTCTACGGAATTTTTCTACTCTTCTCACTAGAGCGATGACTCAAAATTGTCCCGGCAAGGTTAAAGAATACCAAGTGTAAGTTCTTAACATTTTGGTCTCAACATTCAATCTCTTGCGGGCCCCCCTTAAGCACGGGCCCCCGGGCGGTATCTACGCCACTGGATCTCTCATATGAACTTAAATTTAGTGTGATAACTTCGGATGAATTTTGGCTTAAAGCTAAGGGTGAATATCCTTCTATAGCTGAATTTGCGATCGATATGTTGCTTCAGTTTCAAACTACTAATTTATGTGAACTAAGCTTTTCAACAATGGCACTTATTAAGAATAATAAAAGGACGTGTTTGAAGAACTTAGATGATGAGCGTCGTGTAGTTCTTTCTACTATTGAGCCAAACATAAAGCGTATTTCTCCGAAAGGCAAGCCCAAGTTTCCCATTGAAGAGTGAAATTGTTTATATTGTTGCATTAGCTATGTATGTACTTCATTCACAATAAAAGTATTTAATATAGGTTAAATGTTATTTTAGCAGTAATGACAATATGAAACATATTTATTCTACTTTTAGTTGTTTTCTTCTTTAAAAATATGTATTAATGCAGTGAAATGATAGGGTTTGGTGTGTCGCGAGACTTTGGAAAGTATATGTAAGTGTGCCGTGGAGCAAAAAAGGTTGAGAAGCATTGCGCTGGAGGACTACCAATATGTTGTCTTATTATATTATGGAATGAATATGCATGCTTTAAAGAAATTGATAATCGTTGTGTGGGTCATAGTTTTGGAACCCTTGTTTTGATGAACTTAGGTTTACAAAATATTCTCTCTGCGGCGAGATTATACTACAAGTGATTCAATGGACACGTCTTGTCTGTCCATCCGTCAGTCTTGACTTTATTCTTTTGAACCGCTTTGCGCTTTTCGATTAAATTAAAAATTTGTGTGGCAGTAATACAGATAAAAAATATAAATAACATGAATACTGCGTTCGATTTATTTGCATTAAACTCATATCTTCGGTCATTTAGAGCAAGTTTTCATCTTATTTTCGATCTTTAACCCTTTATTTAAGTACATATGCACGGAAATTACCGAGGACAATATCCGGAACCATGAAATCTTATTATAGAAATGTTAAAAAATTTACTAAAATTCGAGTATAAATTCAAAATATGAGCAAATTCGAATGAGATGGTAATCATAAGAATCCTCATTCATTTTGGCGTGTTTTAGCGCAAATTTCGTGTCGATAACTTAATTTTAAGATATTTTAAAGAGTAAAAGAATGGCAGCCTTCAAACCAAAAAGGTGGTTTTTACGTGTTATCTTATGGGAAACGACATTAATCCTCTGGAGTCGAACCCGTGATAACGTAAAGTGGCTTCTGTTACGATAAAAGTTTTTTTTTTTTAAAAATGAATGATATCTGGCGTGAATCATTCGATTAAATTATCACGATTCTATAATCTATCACATCTATTTCTAAGATAAATCAATACGATGGAACACATGGAAAGATTTACGATATTCATTTCTTAGAATCTCTTGAACAATACCTATGAGATAGTATATTTAGTTTATCAGACTAATCTCTCGTTCTTAAAATTAATAAAACAAAGAAAAATGAAGAAAACTTGGATCATTTACGAAAAAGTGAAAATAAATATTAGGATGAGAACATTAAGATTATTCATTTAAAAGTCGTTTTCTTTTATTCATATTACGCAGACTGAACGGTTTATAAGTTGCCAGTCATTCAGCAATTATATGACAATTTTTAAGTTCTCATTCTAAATTCAATTTTACCTTTTAGTAGTCTGTAAGAGTTGTTCACCTTAAAATGCCGCTGTTTAACTTGTATTTTTTTTAATTTAACCAAATTATAAAAGTTATAACTGCGAAAGTTACTGTAATTTGGAAACTCATTTAAATAGCTAATGTATCAAATGACTTTTTCGTTTCTTTACAAAAGCTGAAACTACACATTATCAACTCGCGAAGTACCAAGGATATTGTTCTGGATATATCTCCAGAAAAAAAACAATTACTCTGGTATGGAGTCCTCCCCATTCTGCAAGCATTCCCGCCTGTTTTGAAGGTACACTGTATAAATAAAAGCATAAAGCTCGTTGCCATAGTAGTTAAGTATTTCCTTTGTTGAATCCAAGAAAAAATTCCAATTTTTCTATAAAAACTAAAAATATAAGCTAAATCTACACTGCAGGGGTTCTTAAATGCGGCCACCGGATAATTTCTGTGTGGCCACAAGAAAATGTCAATAATTCGAATTATTTAAAGAAAAACTGTTACATTTTCTGTAATCTTTCCATGATGCGGCCACTAGATATTGCTCGTGGCCGCATCTGCGGTCAGAAGAAAATATCACCTGAGATATTTTCTACAGGGATTTGGATTCCGTCTTCAAAAATAAGAAACTACAATTTCTAAACTTTACGATAAATCAATCCCAAGTTCGAGTCTTGAAGGGAAATAACTTTAAAAAGCAAATATATAAACCTCATCACCGATTTACCTGCTTTACTTGTGGAGCAATCATGAGGCAAAATTAGCCCCTGAAAATTGTAATTTTAACAATTTCGGATTGCCACATGTTGCTCTCATATGTAGTAACTTATCCTGAAAAATGGTTTCTCTAGGCTGAACCGTTTCAGAGATAACCCCTGCACAGACGGACGGACAGACAGACAAAGTGAGTACATAGGCGATTTATAATAAAAATCGCTTCAAATACATAATTGAATGTTCCGTAGATTGAAAATAGTTATAGGCATATATACGTTGTGTGGAAACGAGATATTAATAAAGATTTATTCATTACAGATTTCCTATAATAAAAGCTCAGATCTGTCTATCTATCTGTCGATGACGTTCAATATTATAGAATCGCCGTTTATTTTCTCCATTTGATTAACACGGGGATGAGTAAAATACGTTATCATTTACATTTTAAAATGACTCATAATCGACGTAGGAGTTCAAGACTTGAAATAACGAACGCCTAAAAGAACTAAATTTCATTTTCCTACAGTCGATTTTCGAATACGTGTCGAATCAGCTCACAAATTCGTTTTTAACGCGAAAATTTGGCGTAGTTTTAGGTGAAAATCTTTCGACGTCTAGGTGATTTGCATTGTGGCCGGTTTCGTGTTAATTGCGGACGATTGGCTGGGATTATAATTTCGCGTCGCATCTGTCCAATTATTCAAGACATATCGGCGCTATTTTGAAGCTTAAACTACACCTTGGTTACGATAAATAATATGAGTGACTAAAATAACTATGTTACTCGCCGCAGACGAGATAAGTTGCGGTTATTGTAAGTTATTTTAGTATCGCCAGAGACAGATATACAGATTAGGCTTTTATTATAGAAAATAAAGTATGTACTCGAAGATAAACGCACTATTTCATTGTCTTGTATTATCTACATCCGGTGTTCTTAGAATTTTGAATCTAGATAATTTTATGTCATTATCGAGTTATACCAAGAAACTTATACTTATCAATATTTATACTGAAGTTAAAGAAAAGTAAATACATTAAAACATTTTTAGATTACCTTTTCTGCGCATCAAGATGTAAGAAATAAATTTTAGAGAGAAAATATTCAAATTAGTCAACAGTTAAGCAGGCCATTTAGTTTCATACGGATATATAAAGCTTTCAAGCGACTAATTTTAGGCAATTTACTGTAAAACTTATTCTTTACCCCTTAATAATAAATTTTTTCTCGAAACCGTACAATTCAAAACTTAAATAATCATACATGAAAATATAGTGAAGAAAAATTGGAAAGTCGGAGGAAATATATTATTAATACACAGAAGGAACTACAATTATTACTTTATTCATTTTTCTCCTTTTTTAAACATATTTGTGAGATTGCGCGAGTGAGTGTCGTTGTTTATTTGGTCCTTGTCGCGGTCGTAAAGACACACAAACATCGTAATCAACTGTGTGTTTAATTTTGTGTGTGTGTAACAACAGTTTCCTGGCGAAGACTAACTCCTCTTTCGGAATTTTCGTTGCTACGACGGAATAAAGAAGAAACTTCCACTAGTTTAAAATATTATCCACAACCAGAACCAAGAAATTTTCATTTTTAACCGTTAAATATTCTTCAATGAATACCTTTAGCATGTACACGAAGGAACTTACAGAGGAATCACGTATGCTGGAAAGGCATTATAAAAGCTACATTTTTGCAAAAACGATTAAAATGGAGAAAATACTTCAGGAAACTTTCGATCGGAACACTTGGTTTCACCAAATGTCAATAAAAAAGATAAGGAATACGAAAGTACAGCAACATTTACAGTCGACCCCGAGTCACTTGCTGCCGCGTGAAACAAAAGCCCCAACTTCCCGCACGGGCGATAACATTTCGTAACACGTCTTTGAAAAAGAAGAGCGCTTCTATAAATCGGGCACGAAGTTCTGATTCGCTTCGCATGGACGCTCGTGCATTGTTGTTGACAGCAACGACTTTTTTCTTGCATCCGCTCCAAAAGAAAAGTCATTGCCAAAACCTCTTAATGTCAGCGAATAGTTTCTCAGTCGAGTTCACTTTCTACTTCGTGGATTAGAGGGATTCTGACCTCGTACGATTGGGTATTGGTCACTAATCCCGAAAAAATGGAAAATAATACGTTGACCAATGGTTAACTTCCGAATTTGACATCTGACGAACTCGTTAATAAAAATATAACAATTACACTAAGCAATTACCAATGCAAATGATAATCCAGATTCAACGCTGAAATCAACACGCATAAAAATCTGAAGTGTAAACTATCTAGCATGTGTTTAATATTTCGGGCGATAATTTTCGGGAAAAATAGAAATAAAACGCTCGGTGAATTCTTTTGCCGCAACGGCACAAACCCCAACCATTTCCCAATTGCAATATCACTTAGATATACACACGTCAAAACTCTCCCGAATATGGCTAATATTGCTGAATAAAATGTGTGCGTTAAAAATGCGAAGCAAAGTCCCACAAACTAAAGAAACTTGGTGGCATAATCTAGATCAGCGTTTTTCAACCTTTTTCAGCCGACGAACCATTTTCCAATTTTTTTTGCGAACCATATAATACACGTAATTTTATAAATCAAATAATATTATATTTTTACATAACGATATTACATATAAATTCCTTGCAAAAGAAAACTAGATACACATTTATTTTTAAAAACATACGTATATTAAAGAAAAATCAGACAATTCCATTTCTGAAGTTGTTACTAACGAAATATTTGAGCTTGTTTATCACCCACATTTTTTAAATCTTGCAGAATGTTCGATAGTGCTACAATTAAATCAGCTTCAACTTCAAGCCTATTTATACTTATTTTTACTTTCTCATACGAAGTATCGAGAAAGTATTGTTTTCGCGAAAAAATTCGACCTCGAGATTTTTACGGAAATACACGTTTTAGGTGTCGCTGAATCCGAAAAAGTGGTTTTCGCAATGCCGTCTGTCTGTCTATTACTGGCTCTGGAGCCTATACGGTAGAGTGAAAATGAATGAAATCTCGTACTTAGGCATTTCATCATACTGAGCAGAGTATACGTAGAAATGGTTGACATTGCTCAATAATTAAGAGTAGTTTATTCTACGCATTTGTAACAACAATCCTATTTTCTCGAAAACGGCTCTAACGATTTTGATCAAATTTCGTACAGTTACTTGAGTTTACGTCTTCAATAATACTGTATAGTTCAAATTTCTCAAAAAATGAATATAAGGCTAGTTTATTCTAGGCAACTTTAACAATAATTCGATTTTCTCAAAAACGGCTAGAGCGATTTTGATCAAATTTCGTACAGTTACTTGAGTATACATCTACAATAATACTACGTATTTTATTTTTCTCAATGAATGAATATAAGGCTAGTTTATTCTTGGTCAACTTGAACAAAAATTGGATTTTCTAAAAACAGGCTCATACGATTTTCATTTTCTAAAGATAAATAAACGACGCATTATTATATGAGAAAGTTTGTACAATGTATGTTGTACCGATTTTTTATTCGAGTATGGGTTATCTCGGACCATGCGATTTTAAATCTTCTTTTGTTAAAATTTTCCTACAACAGATTGTCTCATTCCGATACTACACGCAAACCAACAATTACTGGGTTTGGTTGAGGTAGAAGAAGGATTCTGATAAAATTACTGGGTGGAAAGCTACTGCTTGTTCGTCATTACGTGGTAAATCCCAGAGATTCATTTTTAAAAAGAAAGAAATCCTTCTTCCACCCCAACCCAAGGAAAGGAGAAAAATTACACTCGCGCTCATTATTTCCTCGGATGCTAGCGAGGTTGCGCATTAAAATGTAAATGAATAAATATCAACGTTTAAAATGCTACCGCTATAATGCTATGTGGATTTGTTAACATCTCGTTAGTAGTTGAAAATCTTGTAACCTGAGGGCGCCACTATACTGAGCGTGAGATATCAAAGACTAGCCTCTCCGTTCTCATAGTCTACTTGTTTTTAAGTCTATAGTCGCTACAGTTACCTATTGCAACTAACAGTAAACAGTAGTTAAACAATAAATAACTTTGAAAAAATATGAAAATTATTAATATTGAAAAATTGTTTTATTTTATCTTCACGGCTGCGAACCACTTTCACATCTACACGAACCACTTTTGGTTCGGGTTGAAAAACTCTGTCTTACACTAACCTACTTACTGTATCTATGTTTTAGAAATGGGGTTACTTGGTTACGTAGTTTATTTACAATTTTCAAATATATTACACACGTTTCTGTCTGTTTGAGAATCACCTGATTATTTTTTGTTTTATTCCATTTTTCACAGGAGAAAATTTTTAAATATGAAAGTTTTACAAACGTTATTAATAATAATATCTAATACCTGTGATAGTGTAAAACACGCTTAAATTTTCCCAAAAAAATCCAACTAAATATAAGCTGTGGCCTAACACTACATTTTGGAAACCTCCGCTGACCACAAGTGGTCCGCAGACCTTAGGTTGGGAGACGCTGATATACAGATAAAGACAATTGCACTGTTTTAAAATCGTAAAATAGGAAATTAAAGATTAGAAACAATTTGTTAAAAAACAACAGAAAAATCGAAAGAATATGAAGAAAAAAAATCGCCCAACGTGGGGCTCGAACCCACGACCCTGAGATTAAGAGTCTCATGCTCTACCGACTGAGCTAGCCGGGCACACGAGCATCGGCTACTTGGTACTAAATTTATCAAGTCACACATTTTTACGTTGAGACTAAATCACATATACTTAAATTAAGTAAAACAAATCTATATGGAGTACCTCTCATATCACCGTCACCTTCAATTAACGACATACATCGCCATTTATAGGAAAATTAACGCTCTATATAGGTAAGTTTAGTATGGATTCAATTTTTATTAAGATAGCGGGCAGCGGCGACACTCGCTTATGTCACTCGTGCAATAAATCCGCCTCCACGGAAGTACTCTATTTTGTGATGGCACATGTAATGGTATTTACCGCAGAGAGTGTACCAACATCACGGAAATATCAGGAGCAAAAACGCCATCTCATGGCGGTGTAATTCCTGCATGACAACATCGGCAGTCATAAAACAACTACTGACCGGCAGCTTGGGTGAAGTTTATGAATGTTACAAAAATTCAAAAAACGGCTAAATACTACTGAGGAGAGCATTCAGAAGAAAAAATCATGAAATATGGAGAAGTCAAAGGACATTATGCAGGGAAAGAAAAGTAACACAGAAATACGCCGTGAAGTTATCCCAAAAGTAAATAGTAGTGGTACCAACGCGGAAATGATTCACCGGAAAGAATGTTTCGGCAGTGACACCAACACGCCCGCAACCACAAATGGAAATACTTTTCAAAATCGACCATCTATCGACGATGAGGGGTTCATCACGACGGAAAAAGGTAAATCGATTGAAAAACGCGGTTTATGGGAATAGTGTCGACTCATAAAGTCAAAATTGCGCATTCGGGATTCCTCGCAGAGTTTGGCTTCATCTGCGCCGGGCAGTGGCGGATCCAAGGGGGGGGGGGGATCGCCCCCTCCTTGGATAACCCCATTGCACTCCACTGGGCGCTTTCTTACATTCATTCCGCGCAAAAATCCTAAATTATACGCCGCAGATTAGGTCTGTAAAGCAAGGGAAAGGAGGATTCTGATAGGGGTAGGGATTTTCAAAATATAGGGCAGTTGGCAGGGGCGAATTCGATAGGTGGAGGGGCGATCACCCCCCCCCCTCCCTTGAGAAGTTTCTGGATCCACCCCTGGCGCTGGGTAAAAACTGATATCTCTTGTGACAAGATTGTTGACTACTTAAAGCACAAATTCCTGAATAGTGAGTTTACGTGTCATAAAATTGCTTGTAATGATACCAGTGCATCATTTAAAGTAGGTGCTGATCTATCTCTTCTACATGATCTTTACAGAAGTAATGGTGTATTAGTACGAAAGTTTATATTTCATTTCCCAAGGCAAAAGTCATTATCTTTAGTTCCCAAGTGCTTGGAAAAGGGAACAGAAGTGGTACCTGCAGGAAATGATCCCGTAAAATCAGTGTCTCTAGCTTATGAGAAGGAACTTCCCATCCAGGATGCCATTCCCGTCCATGATGTTGTCCTGGCCCTCCTTGCTTCTCCGGTGCCTAAAGCCATCCCAGCTCCCAATAATGTCCCAGTTCTTAAAGCCGCACCATTACCTAATGCTGCTCCAGTCCATAATGCTGTTTCTAACAACAAACAATAGGCCTATTACTCGAGGACAGAGTGGTATTGTTAGGTCAAAAAAACTATGACTAGGTACAAATGATGGTGCTCTCTCCAATTTTATTTCCCTTAATTGCTTTTTACATAAATATTCAGTGCTTGAGGAATAAGGGCCTTAATCTTGAGCTCCTACTTCAGGAACTAAAGGTTGATCCTTTCAGAACATAGGCTAAGATCAAATGAAATATCAGTCTTCCATATTGATTTTACAGATTTTTTGCCAGTGTCAAGGGAATACTGGATACCCTTCCTTTGATGAAATCATTGATTCCAGGCAGAAAATCTTATAAATTAATTGAATTAGCCCAGGAATATTTGACTGAGGAAGAATGCCTTGGTGCTCATGATACCTTGTGTGATATCAAGATGTTGGAGGGGATTGTTGAAAAGTTGAGTGTTAGTTCAGAAATCATGAGTAAAAGATCAATTAATTTAGAAGCATATATAGGTAGGAAAATAAGACAAAGAAATAACAGTGACAATGTATTGACATTGAAGCCTTGTGTTGGTGTTGTATCCACTAGGATAATTAACAAGTTGGCAGCATGTGGGTTGAATCTTCCCACTCTAATAGAGACATACAAGACTTGTGGGGGAGAAGGTATAGAGGCACTAGTATCTGAAGATGTTAATGGGAGACCGAAGGTAACCAAAAATAAAAGAATAATTTCGTCATTGTTAGCATTCTTGAGTGCATATGAAGGTTAATTAAATGTGAGAAGTATATGACCTGTTATTGCTACACAATTATTGCGTTTTATGAGCTATGGAAATAAAATTATTAGTTATTACCCACTGCATTTTATTTTAATAAACCAAATGATGTATTTGATCACTACTTATTAAAAATAAGTAATGGATATAAATTATTATTTATGGATATAAATTATTTTTTAAATACCTTTGTTTTTAGAGGACTGTAAACTATAACCTGATATATCAAGGAGATATCCCCAAAATTAATGCAAGCAGAATTCTAAAAAATTTGTATTCTTTATCGATTCCACTAAAAAAACTTGTCACCGGACTTGTTTTCATAAACAATTCTATGGAAATTCAAGCAGGTTCCTATGTTTTCGTGTATGAGTATGGCGGAGAGAAGCAGATTGAAAACCCAATGTCATATGATGCAGCAATTTTTACAAGTTTACAATATAATTCCTAGATCTTTTGAAACATCCCTTTTAATACAACATATCATAAAAAGCAGTATCAAAAACTTGTTTTACTTGATATCACAGCCTTGAAGGAAGTAGACATTACAATATTCCCTTGCTTCTAAATACTTTAAGTAACATTAACCCTCGAGCAGGTGCGCTGGCGCACAGAGTGCACCAGCAGAGGTTATATTGGTGTTACTATCTTAAAAATCAAATAATCTTTTCAGTATTCCATGTAACCTTTTAGTAGACATTTTCGCATCTATTGGAAGCATTTCCTCCGTCCTGGAGTGACCCTGAGATAAGATTAGTCTATTTTTAGTATCCAAGTTCTGATGCAGGGGATGCACCGGAGGAAGTTAGAGTGGTGCTGCTCTCTGTCAAAGCAAATTATCTTCCTAGTATTCCATGTAAACTTTTAGTAGATATTTGACCATCTATAGGAAGTGTTGCCTCCGTCCAAGAGTGTCCCTGAGAAGACATTATTTTATTTTTTTCATCCAAGTTCTGGTGCAGAGAGTGCGCCGAAGGAAGCTAGATTGGTGTTACGATCTGACAAATGAAATAAACTTTCTAGTATTCCATGTATTTAGTAGATACATGACAATCAATTAGAAGTGTTATCTTTGATATCTATCTATTGGAAGTGTTACCTCCCTTCGGAACTGTCTCTGAGAAAAGATATTTTTTTCCGTGAATCCAAGTTCCAGGATGATGAGAACGTAAAGTGACCACGATAGTGAAAGTGAACAAGAGTATGCTGAAGGCGATTCTGATAATGATAACTTCGATGAACAAGATTTTTTATTGGTAAAGGCAAAAAAACCGTTGGAAAAAAAAACCAGTGCTAAGTAAATTTGCGAAAACAAAGCTGGGAAATTTGACAAAAATATTTCCATCTGTAAAAGATTCAGAAACATTATGTACTGAGGTTGCCTGCTTCGAAAAACTATTTGATTCCGAAATAATGGGAGAAATAGTGAAATACACTAACCTTGTTATTGAAAAAAAAACGACAGGAAATGAAATACATTCGTGATAGAGATGCAAAAACAACCAATACACCTGAAGTACTGGCTTTGTTAGGACTTTTATATTTGTTAGGTGTAAAAAAAATGTCTCATACAAATGTTTTGGAAATATGGGCCACTGATGGTACAGGAATAGAAATCGCTCGTGCAACAATGTATGAGGTTTGATGACAGAAATGACAGGCCTGATAGGATGAAAACTGATAAACCTGCTGCAATTCGGTCGGTATTTGAACGGTTTAGAAATAACTGCAAAAACGTTTATTCGCCAGGAGAATTCGTGACAACTGACGAGAAATTAATCTACTAATGAAAATATCAACCACAAATATTTTATCAATTTTTAATGATCAAGTATATTTTTAATTTGTCTTTCTTTTCATTTGAACTATTCTTAAAATAAATTTATGTATTTGAAAAGCAAATTTTGTTGTTTTCTCACGTAAACATGCAAAAATATAGGCTGGTGCACTCCGTGCGCCGCGCGCCCGCTGGTGTAATTTTTGGTGGCGTGCCTGCTGAAGAGTTAAAAAATTAAACAGGATATTGTCACTTACAAAGGTGATTGTTGGGTTAGTGATTTTTCCACAATCGGGAATCTAATATATAAAAATGACTTCGTCGTTGTCGTCGATGGGAAATTCTGTAATGCTATTTTTAACAAACTTTCCGAGTAGCTAAAAGATTGACATTTGGTAGGAATGTTCCATTCTTAAATTAGGAGCCATTTACGAAAAAAACTATCCAAAATCGACCCGGGTTCGATTCCCGAGAATGATTTCCATTCCTCATAGGATAACATGGAAAACTCGATATTTCGACCTGCAACCTTATTTTATTTTGCTATTAAAATTCACATATTTGACCTACGATTTTCGGACTTGGACTGTATTAAAGAAAAATAAATGCAGTTTCTTATTCTTCTTGTCTTTCATCGCTTTCGAATCTAAATATTTCGAATTTAACGTTTTAATATAATATTTTGACAAAATTTAGCGTTTTTAACGTGAAGTTGCCTTGCCAACCGATTACATTGTTAAACTCGAAATCCTATTACTCTCACGTACAAAAAACGTGATTCCATCATAATTACGTAAAGAATATTTTTAGAAGAAATTCTAAACATAATTACCATCGTTTAAGTTTTTCATAATCATGTTTTATGTTTCGTATGTTTATCAATAAGCTACTGTAAGGAATGTCTTTTAATGAAACCCAGTACCTGTCAGATAAATCGGAATACGTAAGTTGAATCAAGTTTATTGGTGTCAGTTCACATTAAAATTTCTATTAATATACATTTCAGTTTCATATGATATAATAATTGATGGTACAATACATACCAAATCAACACGTATAAACATCTTTAGTTGTTGCTTAAAGGAATAATTACCAAAAGGTGGAATCTTTTAATTATACTTAACGGATATCTGTTATAGACAATTCTTGCTTAAAGGAATAATTACCAAAAGGTGGAATCTTTTAATTACTACTTAAAGGATATCTGTTATAGAAATTAGTCTGAAAATAATAGTCGTATTTACAATGAAGCAATATGTAAATATTAAATTGTTCTACCGGAAAACTATCGCATAATTTTATTCGCCAAAGACGTCTGACATAATCCGGGCATCGCTGGGTACTTTCAGCTAGTATAATATATATTTTGGCGACGTTTTCCTCACCACAACATATTCATAAACATTTCTTCATGTTAGAAAGGAATGCATATTTTACGAGACAGTTAATGAAAGACAGGGCATTTAGGCGTACTCTTTAATAATTTGAAATGTATAGGACAAGGGCAGGAATATAGGTCTTCCATAAAATACAAGGCCAATGGTAATCATGATGCTAGTCTTTCAGAAAACCCATCAAAAATATTACTAAATATTGTGTAGCTCGCTTCCCTGTTCCCTCCACAGCAGACAAGAACGATGTTGCCAAGTTTCTAAGACCAAGTGGCGCCAGTGTAGAGTAACTGCTGAAATATCATATTTTTGTGAAGAAAAACATTAATTTCTCCTCAATCACTTCGGTAAGGTATGCTTTTCTTTAAATTTTTAGATAGAGGAAATATCACAGTGTATTACGCAAGATTTTGAAGAAAATGGCATTTATTTTAGAGCTGAAGAGATATTTTCCCCTTCCAATCTGCTTCTCTCCGCCATACTCGTATCTGAAAACATAGGAATCCGCCAGAATTTCAATTGAATTTTTTTAAAAAACAAGTCCGGTGACGTTTTTTTAGCGGAATCGATAAAGAATAGTTTAAAGAAGCAGTATACATAAATTTATTAAAATGACATTTACATTAATTTCGGGGGTACCTCCTTAATAACATCCTTTTGCCACCAGCAATTTAAGTGTGGTACAATAAGGTTCATCTGTGAAAAACCCTTTTCACATTCACTTGAAGATATCGGAATCATATCGAGATTGTGTATTAATTGAAATAATCCGTCTAGAATTCTTTTTTCTTCTAGGTATTCTCAGAAACTCTGTATCATCTCCCTTTCATTCAAACGAAGTCTTCTAGACAAATTTCTTATTTTTGCCTCCCCAAAAGTCAAATGATTTTGAACTTCTTCTGGCCACTGTTTTGGATCTAGCACATTTAGGTAAATCAGCTTCTTCATCATCTAGTAATCTCTTTTCTATAGATATTTTCAGATTTTCATAAAATAAAATAGGACAGATTGGTGGGTCCTCTTTTTTATCTTTTTTTTTATATAGGAACCGTCTGGAAACTGAGACATTTGGCAGCAGTGGTGACTTTTTCATAATATGGTCCAGGATATATTTGTCTCTCTTCAAATACTTGAGCAAGACGTTTAATCATTTTATTTGCACAATACAAATTTATGTTGCATTCTTGTAATTTCAGACTTAGCTCAGAAAGCTCTTGAAGTGCATCACACATCAATCCTAGACCTAAAATAAACTCCACTGTGGTAATTTTCTTCAGAAATCCTTCATACATACATCTGTCTTTTTTGTCTTTGGATGAATCATCCTTAGCAATTGTAAAATGATGCACCAATGCTTTGTACTCGTGCCAAACTGCAGAAACTGAACAAAAACTGGATGCTACCCAATGAGTGCTTAGTATTCGTCCAATTTTCAAAAGTTGCATTTCCAGTGAATTAGCACAGGCTTGCAATTCTCGACTATTTTTTGGTGATGCATGGTAGAGGACATATAACTTGTCAATAAATGCCTTGAACCTGTTAATTCCAGAAATTGTCTTGACAGCATCATGGACGGCTAATTCCAGTCTATGATTAGCACAGTGCCATACAATTATTGATGGAAATTTTTCTTTCAATAATTTCTTAACTCTACCACGAGATCCAAGCATTACTGCTGCACCATCACAAGCGACAGAAACTAAATAATCATTCAGGTATTCTTCTGCCAATCCGATAGATTGAAGATGGCAAATCAAAGTGGAGAAAATCCCAGTCGCCATTACATCATCTAATTCCATCAATTCAATAAATAAATAAACTGGAGCAGTCATTTCACAACCAGAAATCATTACACGGATATACAAGATTAATGTAGACTTTCAATTAAGGGATGTTGCTTCATCAATCATTAATGATATTTTTGATTTGGAAGTTATGATTTTTCTAAGGAGTCGGAACAGATTTCGTTATTTTTTTGATCATGCATACAAATTAGGATTTTTATATCGAATATTTAATAATCAAAGTTAATTGCCTTAACCCACATTAAGTACAAAAATAATGTAATAATTATAATAAAATACAGCAATGCTCATGTCGCATTGTAGAATTTTTTATAAGTAACTCAAAAAGTACACCGGCTGTACCAATTCTAATTCTTGCAACAGACCTAAAATTCGACGAAAACAAAGAAAATTGTCAAAATTTCAAGTTTTCCTGTCTGGGGTTTATTTTTGATAGCTTTCTTCCGTCTCTTATACCCTATAAGAAATACATGTAAATCATCCATGGGTTAACAATATTGCATTTAATAACATTTTAGATATTAACAAAAGGATTGTTTTATTAAGTATATATATATGAAAGAAGAGAAAGAGAAATGTGCATAGTTTGATAAAGTTTTAATCCACTGTTAATAACCATGAATATAGGTAATTTTTCAGGTAAAACAGAAAAATATGGAACTTTTACCCAATGTGAGCAGGGCCGGTTACAGGCGTAAGCGACGTAGCACTTACAGGTGCCACTTCAGAGGGGTGGCAAAATCAATATTTCGGATTTTGACATTTTCATTTTTTCCAAAGGTGTATTGCACAGAACTTCAAAACATCGTGAAAAACTATATTTTACGCCATGATAAGTCATTTACATTCAGGGTTGGTTCAAGGTGTAATAGACGTAAACCTACCATTTACAGGTGTCACTTAAGAAGGACGGCAAGACGAACGTTTTAAAGTTTTACATTGTCTAAAAAACACACTGATGCACTGTGAACTTTACTTAACCTCTTCAGAGGAATAAAAGGGGGGTTTTAAAAAGGGGGGTTAAAAAGGGGGGTTTCAGAAGGGGGGGTTTAAAAAGGGAGAGTTTCGAAGTGGGGGTGGTTTCAAAAGGGGGTTTAAAAGGGGGGTTTTGAAAGGGGGTTTTCAAAGGGGGGGTTTTGAAAGGGGGGATTTAGAAGGGGGTTTCGAAGGGGTGGTTTCGAAGGGGGGGTTTCGAAGGGGGGTTTCAAAGAAGGGTTTCAAAGGGAGGTTTCAAAGGGAGGTTTCAAAGGGAGGTTTCAAAGGGGGAGGATTCAAGGGGGGAGGTTTCATGCGCTTTTAGGGTTTAAGCATTGTAATTTCAAATAATCTTCCCACCCCGAATACAGCGAACTTTCAATACAGGTCCCTACCACCCGCTAGTGAGAGGCATAGGAAGCATACATGCCAACTGAACCCTTCTTCGGCCACCATTTGCAGGGAGAGTTGATGCGGGATTTCAAACTCTCCGATAAGGCGCAAACAAGCTATTCCTTTCTCATTATGTTTTTAATGTTACTGAATTTTACCCGTCAAAGCAAATTATTTCTTGTATCTTACAATATATATATATGTAATATGTAGTGATCTAATTTTACGTACATACAAGGTTTGATCAAAAAGTTCGGTGAATGATACTATAAGCCCTGAACTGGTAGGCCTCTGGCGTGAGCATGCTTAATGTAAGGACGTGTTTTTTCCACTCGTCGCAAGTTGCGACAATGTCGAAATTTTAACAACGTGCAAACATGACATTTTGTTTGAAACTGGGAAAGTCGGCAAAGGAAACACATGAATCACTCGTTATATTGTACAGAAGTGATGCTATCACAAAGAAAGCAGTTTTTAAGCGGTTTGAAAGGTTTCGCAACGAAGATTTCTCGCTGGAAGACGAAGAACGAAGCGGTTGTCCATCAACTTCCCGAAACGACAAGAACATCAACAAAATCCGCTTGGACTGGCGTCTAACCATCCGAGAAATTGCAGAAGGGACTTCTCCTTCTTTTGGTTAAGTTCAGACAATACCGACCGAGGATATGGGAATGAGACATGTGAGCGCCAAGTAGGTTGAATTCAAACAGGGATATTCATGCACACAAATATTTTTTATTTCTTCACATTTTTGAAGGTAAATTATAGAACATTAACACAATATTTACAAGATATACCGGGTCGTCTGGAGTCGAACCCAGGACACTTGCGGTAAAAGTGATAACAGTTTCCTATAGATCTCGTGGATATCTAACAACCCTCCAAGTTTGAATTCTCGATCTTATCGGAAAGTGCCGGAAATTAATTTTCAAAAATGCCGCAATGCTTTTCTTATGGGAGAAAATGCAATTTTCGGAATTTCGTCGAACCCATGACAACTATTGTAGTTTGGGCTGGAAATTTGTATCCTCCTATATCATAAGTAAGGCTCGTCAATAAATAAATAAATAAATAAATTTTATATTTGCCATAAGAACAATTTTTTTTACATTGTATTGGCATCGTCAATTATTTAGACAATTCGCAAAGTTAAATGATTACATAGTAAAGATAACAAATACACATAAAATAGAATAAGTCATAGAGCACAGAAATAATCAGATTAAAAATTTGCAATATTACATAGAAAAGGAAAACAAATACACATAAAATAGAATAAGATAAGTTACAGGTTCTAGAATACAGAGTAATCAGATTAAATTTTGCAAAATAAATACACACAAAATAGAATAAGTCATAAAGCACAAAATAATCAGATTAAATTTACAATATTACATAGTAAAGGAAATTAAGTACATTATATTTTTCATACAATATTTATATTTCATTGATTTTAAAATAGTATGGATTTTGTAAGAGTTTGCCTTATAACTTTTTTGTGCATACTAGCGTTAACTCTGCTAGCAATATGCTGGCAGCGAATTTTGACGAACATCTTCACAATTCTTTTCAATATCAGATACAAGTGATTTTCTGGAAAAACATTATCTAAAATATGATCATTTAAATCAGAAAATATATTTTGCCTTATCACTTTATCCAGAATTCCTGACATGATTTTATTGTATATATTACCTGATGGAGGTTCGCCATTTGCACCAGATAATATTCCCCTTAACTGTTTTTCAGTTTCTCTGCAGACAGTCACAACACTAGCTGAGGGTAAAATCAGGCCACCATTGTTTTTTCTCAACATGAAGTCTGAAAATGCCATAGGTTCACTACCCATTAGGCTGTGCACACATATACTACAATTCAATTACTTTGCAACTTGCTTTGCCACAAACCCTGCTATATACACAATTATATTACTTAAATATTCTGACAAGCTTTCATTTACAATTGGATACTCCTGAGCTGTTAGTGAAGTTGTCTCCAGTTCACTGTCGTATCTCCTATCATTAGAAAACATTAATGGATCTGGATGAGAAGTTTTGCTCACCCTTCCACACCAGGGTAGAAGCTGAGTGTCATCTTGTGGTTGACAATTACTGCTCATCTTATTTTTCACTCCATTCACAACAATAAGATTTCTGTATCCTGCCCTAAACTGCAAACAAGATGGATTGTTATTCCATCCCAAACATGATCTTATCATTGAGAAAAACATCTCCAAATGATCCTGACTAAGTTTATACATAAGTAAATAATTTATTTTACCTGCAACTACCAAATCCTCAAATATTCCCCTTATGACTTTGCATAGTGACAAGCAACCAATTACTCCCGTTTTCTATTGCAAAGATATAATGGTTTTCCATTCATATCCCTTAGACCCATAAGATAGGGTTCAATATGATCTAAGAATACTTTCCACATATGATCATTTGTCTGTCTTAGAGCAGATTTAAAACCCTTAGCAAAAGGATTTTTGCAGTTTGATATGTCAAACAACCTGTCAAAAAATACAAAAATCTGCTGTTGCCTCTGCTCCTTGAAACTCTGGAAGCTTCAAGTCACATCATAGATATTTAAGGGCATTACCTACTGAGGCACTGAGAATCTGAACTGCGAGTTTAACTTTCATTTTCTGTTGAGAGAAGTTTATATGCATTAGTTTCAGCTTGTTTGCAAGACATAGGCCTTCTTTTTCCTGTATATCATGTAGTTTTATAATATAATTCCATGATATTCTCCTGTCACTTACATCAATCAACTCTTTTATATCACCAAACAAGTTCCTAATTAACTTGATCATATGACAAGGGTCAAGAATTATATAAACATTAGCCTTTGTTTCAGGATGAGAAAAATAAGGCTTCATATCATCTACCTTGAGGCCAACTGCCCTGCCATTGCAAAATTACTTTGTAAACCATCAAATGTCAGGGATACAACATTAATATTAATTTCATGCAACATCTTAATGCAATTTATAACAATGGCTGCCTTTTCAGATGCCGTGATACGGTCTATTAAAAAATATCCTAATGGCATTTTCCAATGAACATTCACCCCAACTACCATGAGAACTAATACTTCTTTTGCCTCAATGCCTTCCATTCCATCCCTGGTACAAACCCCACCAAAATTAACATATCGTGCAAACGCATTGCCATCCCATTCCAAGTGTTTCTTGATTGCCATTTCATCAAACATTAAACTGCATTGGACTGGGAAAGAAGAATTTGTAACCCAGTCTTTGATAGCATCAAAAGCCTCTGCAGTAAAGCCTTCTACAGTCTTATGCCATCTGCGTATTGTGCTTGGATGAGGGAGTGATAAATTAAACATTTCACGTACATACCATATGCAGCAGGTGAATAAAAATTCAATGTAATGGCAAAAGATTTCAGAATATTCGAATATTTGCCACTTTTGCTTTTCTGGAGACATAAAATTTCTGACAATACATCAGAAAAGCCTAAACCCAAAAGTGAAGATATGTCTTTGTTAATTAAATTCTTCTCCTCTAACTCTTTTAATAAGTCCTCCAGTTTGTTTATTTTTACAGTCTTCCTGTCACATTTCTGTTTTGTTGAACACAGGATACGTTTGTACTTAATAATGCTTTCACTTTTCCTCGTAATTATGGCATCATACTTTCTCTTCAACTTACTGGGACTTGATGAAACGCAGTAATTGTGATCACTGGCACTAGGTCCGGGTTCCTCATATTCTACAGCAGTACTGGCCATCTCTTCAGTCCTTTGCCTTGGAGGGTTTCGGACTGTTTTGTTCTGTAAGGAGAATATCAGTTTGTTAGGGAGAGTCCATAACACAATTCAATGCCCCTTTCCAATCTTACTAGACCATATTTAGGTTTTAGATCAATATTTTACAAGAAAATATCAATCAATATTTCAGTGGTATATACAAGTTCACAGTAAATAATATTCAGTGATATTCTCACTTTCAGCTCATGCAATGAAATACTCAAGAACATTTGCTTAAATAGACCCAAGTTCAAAACTCCCTTGCTCAGATGTGATGGAAACTCGAACAGCGTCAGTACAGCATCACTTTTAAGCTGGCGACGGTTCACATATCCAGAAAGAAAGCAAGACTCTTCGAAATGCACTGAACATAGTAAATGGTGCCTCGTGGGTTGAAAATTTTCTCGCCGGATGGCATGTACCCATTTTTGACATAAGAGTGCATCACTCAATGGAAATCTAAATATATAAGTTAAAAGGCAAAAGTGAAAGTTGTTTAAGTTCGTGGTCGACATTTAGTTCATTCAGACTTGACACAAGGTAATACGAGTAATAACGATAACACAATATTTACTGGAAATTTGTGTAATTAGTTGTATTTGCGCAAGATGACATACAACATAGGCAATAAATATTATTGTTCTTCATGTTCTTTTACATTTAATTTTTTTTTGAGCGATATGACACGTCGAAAAATTATAATAAAATAATAGTTAACGAAAAGTAATTGAACGAAAGGTACAAGTAAATATACAAGACAAATTACATGAGTTTTTACGCATTATTATTCCGCATGTTATTTGAATATTTTTCACAATGTGACTTGCAGATTTTGAAATATTTACCTGTGAAATGTTACCGTATTTCCATTGCGATCTTCACTTTTGTTGGAATTATTGCAGTTAAAAGCTGCACACGAATGAACCATACTTATAAACAGTGTAACCTCGAGTTTTTTTTACAAATATATGTTACATAACTGAAAAAATATCTACAGTAACACCAGTGATAACTTTACTCCACACGCTCCAAAATACACCATACTCTCTCCTTCCCTGCAAATGGCGGCTTACCGAGTGTTCTATTGGGCTGTGCTACACTAGCGCCAATGCGCAGTCTAGTTAGTATTTAGAAAGTCTTTGCTTCAATACTAGAGATTTTGATTACTCAACGGTTTGTCTCTTTGTGCAAAAGCGTGATCGTAAAGTTGCAATATAAAAATATTTGGTAATATAATCATTACATAGTCATTTTGTCATAAGGTCAGTGAATGTTTTATTTCTATTTTCTGAAAATATTCAGCTGAATATATTTTTGAAAAAACAAAACTGAGTAAAATAAGTTTTTTTTCCTATTTTAATATATAATTAATATTATTTCATGCCTTTGATATCCAGAGGGGTGGAAAATTTTCACCTCGCTTACACACATTTTTTAACCGAAACCGGCCCTGAATGTGGGTATTCAATTGCTTCCGTGAGTAAATACTTATTCTAAATTTAAATCGATAAAAAGTTTATTACGAAATTTTTATGGAATGCTTTCAATGGGATACAACTACGTTCGTCGAGGTTTTTTCTGTAAACTACTTAATTGCTGTAAAATTAATAACTGTTAATAACTATTTTTTTATAATTAGACCGATACTAGCATAAACCACCTAGTCCCGGGTTTAACTGGAAATCTATGAATTCGGCCGGTAGTGTTTGAATCGTAAAAGCACTGATTGTGAGATCTTTCTCCAACAGCTTAAATAGTTAGACTGATGAACAAATGACACAGTTCAGGATCCAGGGGTGGAGAGGATGAGACAGTAACTTGGAGAGCACCGACCTCTAAAAGAGGAATTTGAGTATAACGAGTAAGTGGAAAACCCCAATCCTAACGAATATTGAAAACAATACAGGCGACTCCCGAGTCTCGTTGGGGATGCGTTCCTGAAAACATGTTCGAATCTCGAATATTCGAGTGTCGAACTCCGTTTTTCCATATACTTGCATCTCCGGAAAAAGTCTCCCCTCACATTCTATAAAGATAAAATAACATTACTAATATGTTAATACAACAATATTAAATTATGAATAAATTATATAATAAATATTTTAAATGTATAACTTATTTTTTGCACTAAAACGGAAAAAATAAATTTGTGTTTCAAACTTCAAAGATAGATGTATGCAATATGCTTTACAGACAGCCCAGTCCAGATCGCGCGAGTTGTTTGTTACAAACGACTCGCGCGATCTGGATAACATAACTGCGTACATCTATCTATACATACAACTATTTATCACAGCGAAATTAATATAAAAGTTATTAAAAATATACAAAATAACTTAAGAATAAAGAAACAATAAAATTAAAAATATTTTCATAGTTTTTTCAACTGCGTTTACTGGACTTGGTTTACTAATTGAGAAATTGGAAGATTTTATTTGGAAGAAGAGGAGCTATTGGGTGGGGAACTGTTTATTGTTTTTATCAAATTACCTGAATTTATCACGTTCTACAATTTTTTCTTCTGTTTCACATAAGTGCTAATAGTTGACACATTCCCAACGATCGTACGATTTCAGTATGGCTTTCAGTATGTGTTTCTGACACCCAAAGTTTTAAAAGTTTTTCCATTTTAGGAATCACAACACCGCACATAGGACTGTTTATTGTTGTTATCAAACTACATGAATTTATCACATCTTCTAGAATTTTCTCCTTCTGTTTCACATAAGTGCTAATAGTTGAAGGATACATTCCCAACGATCGGGCAATTTCAGCTTGGCTTTCTCCTTTCTCAACACGCTTTAAAATTTCTAATTTCAATTCATAACTATGGATCTTATGCCCTCTTTTATTTGATTCCCTTACATTATCACTATTACATTTCCTTTTAGATGCCATGTCAAGTGATAAATTTATAAATAAATCAATAAAATAAATAAATTTAAATTAAAGATTAACAGAAAAAAGAGTGAAACCAGCACAAATTCAAACAATTAGAGCAGATATAACTACGTCTACACCAAAACTAAACCTCGCGTTTGGTTGGAACCAATAACTACGTGAAGTTTATTATGCATGTATTATCGATCGGCGGGACCGAAATCTCGAATTAATCGAGACTCGGGAGTCGCCTGTAGTTTGAAAGGACGATATACTGGGAGGGGGAACAGCGAATGTGAAAGCGGCACATACATTTAAGATCAATGCTTTATCTTCCTCGTTTCTTCTCTTATGCTTCCTGGAGGAATCCTTTCTTTCATAAATGTGGAAAAACCCAAAAGGACAATGGGTGATGGGCGGGGTAGGGCTCCTTTCGCGACAAGGCGGTAGAAATGGCTCAGCAGGTGACAAAGGGTTTTAGCCCACTTTCACTCGCCCAGATGCCTTGTATGAATATCCCTACAAGCTTTATAGCCAGCTAGAGCAAGTAGTAACGAATCTGTTAACGAAATAACAAAATTAAATTTTTGGTTTTCATTATGTTTTTCGTTACGTTAACTCAAAATTATTTCATTTTTTCGTTACGTTACATGTAACGTTTTCCAGCACTGATATATATATATATATATATATATATATATATGCCCACCGAATATCACGATATATACGTATACGTAATAGTATTAAAACAATGGCAACTATGAAATGCAGTTGTGCCGAAAAAGTTATGCTCACGAAAATACGTTCACTGGAAGATCTCTAGCGATTCAACGTTGGTTTTTAGGTGCATTTCGCTTACAGCGTGATCGCCTATTATCATCGGTCGGTCTGTCTGTCCGTCCGTCCGCATGTTCATTCTCGGCTTCTACCTAACGGATATTCATGAAATTTGATATTAAGGACTTTCAATCAAATATAATAATAAAATCGCAAAAATGAATCTCGTATGCCAATCAGGGATACCACTTTACTGGTGATAAAAAATTAAATTTTCGTCATATCTCGTCAAGTATTGCTCATATCAAAATATTTTTCAAATAAAAGTTGTAGAACTGGTAAAGTAGAGTATTTCCTTTCCTATACATTTTTATCGTAGGAGTAGCCGTTATCGATAAAATCAAACAAAAATGTCTTAAATCGAGTTGAACTTAGAAAATTTCTTACATGGTTACTTCTTCATTGTTGCTATCATAAACAATCTCACAAACAAACGTTTAATTTCCTTACGCGTGCATGTAATATTATTAAATAGGAAGAAAATGGATTATTTTTTAAGAATATAAGAACTTTAAAACGCTATTTCCCTCACGTACAGGTATATAATTTCTTTCTAATACTCCATTGCACAAAACGTGCCCATTTGTGATACGTTGTACACTTTCCTAACTTGTTTTATTTTGATCCTGAATTCAAATTATTACACACCGTTCCATTTCTTCAACGACGGCATTTTGTTTTTCACTTATAATCACGGACTGAACAGAGCCTGCATTGTGAATATGATCCCCTATTTCTGATCTATGTATTATGTCCATTTTAGTTTCCATCGAAAGCACTCGACGTTTTTTTACCACTTTTAGCATTTTCACGAACACTACGTTTACAAATGTTTTCCATATTTCAAGGGTAATAAAAAACAATGCGTATATAAACATGTATGGTTTCGAATACAAACGGCAAATGACATGTTAACAAGTTTACGTGTTCTTACTATGACCGATGTTCGTAAGTGCGTGCGGGTGTGTTCGTAAATGAAGTGCGAGGCGCAATTCATTGGTATGTGAAATGTTCATAAATACGAATTGTTTGTTTCTTGCATGTTTGTAAGTAGAGGTTCACCTGTATATATATTAATTTTTTGTAAATTACAAAATTATCTTATTTTCGTTTTCTTTGCTTTGACTTATATTCGAGTCTTGGAATTTAGATGTTTTTTTATGCTAAAAAGTACATTTCGACTTATACTCAAATCGCCTTATACTCGAAGACATACGGTAAGCCTTGTCCAGCTCTTCCAAATCTACTTCGTAAGCATAAAGATGCAAAAACTGAATATTTATATTTCACAATATGAAACGGTGGAAACTGGCTAAGAAACGCTATCTAGACTTTTTTGTTGACCATGTTTATTGTTCTCAAAAGACAATGGTGTGTGGAATAAGCATATATATATATATATACATATAAAAGGCCAGATATTTGTCCGGCAAATGCTTTGTTTACATAGTAACCCAGAAATGCAGGGCTGACCCGAGATACGGGCGAGCCAGGTGGCTGCCCGAGGCGCCGAAGTGTTGAGGGCGCTATCCCGATCATCTGTGTTTAATATCTTTGTCGGGATGTCTCTAGACGGCCTCATCAGTTAGTTAGACAAAGTGGCAGGAGAGGGCAGCACTTGACAGTACAATCAGTACTGCCCTCTCATGCCACTTTGCATAACTAATTGTGGCCGCACCTATATTCATTTATGTAAATTTGATGGATGGTACTTACATATTAATGGGGAGCCCAACTTAAAAATATAAATACGGAACAAATACCATTTAAATCATGTTTTAATTTTTAAGAACATTAAAAGAAACCAATTAACATTTAAGTGATTTGTTATAGACAACAATTGAAAAAATAATCACATTTTAATTTTTGGTGGCCAATATTTAGCAATTTCTTCTAAAATGCTATCAAAAGCATCTCGACTGATTGGCCTGTCGTAACATTTACAAACCCAATGACTGGACAACAGGGAGGGTTAGTTTGGTTCCAGTGAGGCGAAGGGCATGGTAGCGCCTGAAGCCGACAACTAAAATAAAAACAAAGCGAGCCAAAGGCTCACTAATATCCTCTCCATTTGCAAAGAAACAGTCAAGCGAGATATAATTCCTTTGTAGACTACAGATATCTTGGTAGAAATCAATCGGTACTTACATATTAATTTGGGCTCCCCATTAATACGTAAGTACCGGATGGATACATGCGGTAAATTATGTATTTTAAAACATGCTAATGTTTGAAATAATTTGACGTGTTTTAATGTGCCTTCGTTGTCTAATTGAAGTCTTTCTGCATATTAAAGGTAGTTGTTTGC
The DNA here is from genome assembly GCA_036926305.1 of Uropetala carovei. Taxonomy (NCBI): domain Eukaryota; kingdom Metazoa; phylum Arthropoda; class Insecta; order Odonata; family Petaluridae; genus Uropetala; species Uropetala carovei. The sequence continues at coordinate 7,838,496 of JAXCHB010000064.1, read as the reverse complement.
GCTGTGCCTTCGCATTATCTGAATAGAACAGATATTATGAAAATAATTTTTTTCATGCTGTTTATTTTTAATTCACGTCAATCCAATTATAGGATAACCAACAAAACAACAATTACATTGTTATCTAAATAAATAAGGTATATGCGCTGATTGTGTGTGTATTGAGATATCTATTGAGATTGTTCTTAACTGCTATTTAATGGAATTGAATGACTGATTGTGATTACCATATATACTCGTGTATAGGCCGACTCCATGTATAGTACGACCCCTGATTTTCTGGTGAACAAACCTGATTTTTTCATATATCTCGTTTATAGTATGACCCCAGCTTTCCACCAGGGTCAATATATTTCGTTTTGATAGCTCGATGGTTACGAGTGAGATATATCGAATGACCTTGATTTTCCATACCACCATAGAATAGACTGTAAATGTCGTAAATAGTATTTCTTGCGAGTACACTAAAATTCAGATAAGTTAAGTATCTTACTCCTAAAACATTTAATAAAAAGTGATATGAATCATGATTGCACAAGATGAAATAAAATCATTTCAATTCTAGTACATCTGGATTACGTTCCGCAAACGTAATGGTTCCACTCGCTCATCTACTTAATAGGTAGTGATAACGGATAAAAAGAAATTACTTTGTAATATTCCACAGTCTTTATTGTTTCTTCAATCACACACCAACCAGTTTCCACTACAAAATCATTCTAGTGGTGTTACTAACCGACGTAACACTTTTAGAATGACTTTGTAGTGGAAACCAATCAGTGTGTGATTGAAGAAACAATAAAGACTGTTGAATATTACAAAGTAATTTCTTTTTTCAAAGATGTCGAAATTCCATAAAGTTATGCCGTCTACGATACTTTTAGTCCAACTCGTTCCAATCCATCCCTTGTAAAAAGATGCAAAGATGTACATACATAAAATTCAAGAAAGGAAGTGCCCGTAAATCTTCACTTATATCAAGTATTTGTGAATTTGAAGCTGTATATATGAAAAAGATTCTACTCTTCACAAAGCAACATAACAATGATAAAGGACCTCACTGTTAAGGTTAGCCTACCATTATAATGCGTGCAGGTGGCATAACTTCACTGAAAATGCCCATGAAGATACATGAATTTTAAATCCTCAAATGCATTACTCGTGTATAGTACGATCCCCAGTTTTTGCAATAAAAATTTGGTCGTAAAAACTCGTACTATACTCGAGTATATACGGTACATACTAAATATTGCTTTTCACATGGACAGCTGTATGTAGCTATAACTAGAACACGTGACAAACATAATTTGAAATTTTGGGTTAAGGATAAAGATAATCAAGGGCAACTGCCGTTAAACGAAAGAGTATTTACAAGGAACGTCGTTATAAGAGAGCTACTGAATAGCTAAAATAATATTATTGAGGTATAAGACTGTTTTCCTCTTAATTTTTTTAAACTATTCCTTTGTTTTCATTTGTAGCCCTTTCCAATGTTATTCAAATATTATAATTTTATCATTTGTTTGTTGGTTTTATTTTCATATTGTTTGTTTTCAAAGGCCGTTTTAAATGGCCTCATTCATCTAGTAAACTATATAAACGGCAATTCCAAAGTCTTGCGGTAGACTCACACGAAATGGCATAGCGTCGCTCTTAACATGACGTCATACAGCGGCTTTTTCAAATCTGCTTGAGCATCAGATTTGAACATTGAAGATTCATTTTGTATCAAAATCAGTATTACAGGAATTTCATGAATTTAAAGCTTATACGATATATGGGATGAAGCATTGAAACGGAATCTATCTATATATATAAAACGCTTAGGTATGTATGCTTTGTTGATTCCCATTACCAAGTAACCATTTATTACCCCATAAGAAAAGCACTGAAATTGGTGCAAGGCATTTTTTAATTACATTTTAAAATTATTTAAATTATGATACAAACTCCGGACTTGAAGTATTAAACAGAAAAAAGAGTGAGAAGTATTATTTTTGAAAACAGAATACAAATTCATGCCGAATTAGCTTAAATATTTGATTTTAACTGCATAAAAACGAGAAATTTTAAAATTTATAACAATGGGAAATTTTATCTACCATGGAAACGCTACAATGCTTTTATATGGGATTCTTGCCTTTTAATAGTATGAACATATATATAGCTTACAAGCATAAAAATAACATTTTATAATGCTTCCTCTTGTCTCTTATTGCAAGCACTCATGTTTGAGTTGGCATAAAAACTTCAACCAATGAATATTTTTTTCTTAACAGTCACTCATACATTCCTGTTGTACAAATTTATCCAGTGTATGTAGCATTTCTTTCAATAAAAATCAAAGTAAAAGCTCAAATTTAAAAAAGTCTTTTAGTAAATCAAATCATTCACTCAGTTAGAAGAGAGAGATCCAGTATGTCTAAGGTCAGCTCCCTGCAATACCATTCGATATGCCAACTTTGCTGTATTGCGAGCATCACATATTCCAGAGTGTGGCCGTCCTTCAAAGGTAAGACCGACTTCCTTAAGAGCACCATTTAAATTAGGGAAGCACCCATAATGAACCTAAAAAGCCAGAAATAGCTTGTTAAAAAAATATAAAACAATTCAAAGACTAAACAGCTGGAATTACAATAATAATCCAATTTTTTCATCCTGCATTTCAACAGTTTTTAATTCCATGGTTATAGTCATCATTTAGAAAATTCATCCTAAGATTTGGAGTATAAATTTGTAAATAAAGAGAGGTACAGGTGAGCCCTGCTTAATGCAGGGGATGCATTCCTGAGGTCTCTGCATTAAGCGAAAATCCACGTTCGCCAAGGCACCATAACCTTTAGGTGCCCAGAGGGAAATAACTTCCCAAATGGTATTGTTGGACCCACATTCAATGTAAAACATATTTCTACTGGACTTATAGAACGTAATTTAATAAACAAACTATAAAATTACCTAGAAAACAGTAAGACAAAAAAGCTTTTTAGTGGTAGACGTACATAATTTCAAAATATTTCTCAGAACACCTATGAAGCTTTCTTTAAAAAATCTGATGTGGCCAACACATGACTTTCTCCATATTTGGGGTATAAACATTAAAATTATTATGAATAGCATTATGAGGCAAAATTATTATTTCGTATCGTAAAAGAATACAGTCCTCCTTATTGCCGTAAATTACGTATATTTTGAATATGTTTACAGAATTCACCGCTACATGGTGCTGGCACTGTATACTGGTATTAAGAAAAAGCAAAATATCTCCGAAATGGATGGTTCTACGAAAATTTGTTACAAACAAAACTTGGAAGAAATATTATTCTTTACAACTTTGGTCCTCAAGAAGATTACCAATCACGATGTTTTTAAGGAGATATTTGACGGAAACCGAAAAACCGGTTATTTATAAATAATTCCTAAACAATAACTGCTATGGAAAATTGTTTCAAATGAAAGTTGTAGGAAATTACATTCTCTATAACCTTTGTATAGAATTGTATATACCATAATGATGTTTTAACGGAGAAATATCACAAAAACCGAATCGGGTTTCGAATAAACCTCGACTTCCGGTTAACCAGTATTGTCCAAAAACTAATCAGTTCTTTGTGCTCATGCTAAAGGGTAATATATGATGTTTGGTTATAATATGGCAAGTACTTTTTGAGTTAGAGCACCCACAATCACATACACACACACACATCATCATTCCGAAAATAGTCTAAAAGGTGTTCTAGGGAGCTCAAAACGTGTATTTCTGCTGAAATCTCGAAGTTGATTTCTTTCATGATCACAATACTTTCCCATTACTTCGTATGGAGAAAGTAATTAGAATTCAAAAATTCCTTAACACCTAAAGTTCAACGAGACCAATATATCTGCACTAGACTCAAAACCCACAAGGAATCAATTTGAACTCAATTATTGAACAATGCAAGATTCTATGTACCAAAGATAAATTAAACAAAATTTGAAACCTAAGACAAAATGAGCAAAAGTGAAAACTAGCATACTTATTGTTAGTATGACAACTGAGTTTTTAACAAGAGCCAACAGATCATCCACATAAAGTTTTTGAGTAGAGCAGGTAGAGTTAAAAAAATAATATGAATTATTATACAGAGACATAATATTTTAGGTATGGAAAAATATAGTGGAGTTTAACCATTTGAGTATTATATCTGAACATACACATAATATTGGATTTTCAAATCTTACACCTTTGGGCTTTTAGTGAAAATAAAATGCATTTTTTTATTCAAATTTATAATTCATTTTTATTCTATTACAGGGGACTCCCAAGATTCGACAGGGATGCATTCCTGAAAACGTGGTCGAATTTTGAATTGTCGAATGTTGAACACCATTTTTCCATAGACTTGCATGTTATAATCGGGGGAAACGTTCCCGCATCTCGGCTCATGTGAGCCGGACTGGGCTGTCTGCAGTACATTCCTGCATACATCTATATATACATACAACTATATATTGCAGCAAAATTAATATAAAAGTTATTAAAAAGCACAAAATATCTTGCAGCCTCGCCAGTTAATTTAAGGTTATGCAAACCTGCAATTCTCTTAAATCTGTCAAACCAGCCATCAAATTACGTGAATATATCACGTTCTAGAATTTTCTCCTTCTGTTTCACATAAGTGCTCATAGTTGAACAACACTCTTTTATTTGATTCACTTGCATTATCACTATTACATTTCCTTTTATATATCACGCCAAGTGATAAATTTATAAATAAATCAATAAAATAAATAAATTTAAATAAAAGATTAACAGAAAAAAGAGTGAAATCAGCTCAAATTCAAACAATTAAAGCAGAAATAACTATGTCTCCATTGAAACTAAACCTCGCGTGGTTGGTCGGGACGAAAATTATTTCGTGTAAACTAGTTTCAAATTCGATCGGCTGGGCAGAAATCTTAAATTTGTCGAATCTCGGGAGTCGCCTATATTTTTAAACATCACATTAACAGTTTTTAATTGCATTGTTTACTATATTCAAATAATAAATATAAAATATTATATAAATAAAAAATATGCACCCCCCACTATTTTATATATGTCTAGTATTTACTGGTGACAAGTACAGTAACTTTAGAGTATAAGTGTCTCAGACGTACACATACAGTGAGTCAAGTAAAACTTGTACACTGTTGTATTGGTATAAGTCCAATATTGACATTACAAAACCCTTAATTGGAAACAGAAGAAAATATATATCGTATGTCAGATTCTGCAAAATGAAAGCACATGCATTTATTAACAACCATCATAAAACTAATATAAAAGACAGTGTCACTTTGTCCCTTTGTCATGTAATGCTTTTTGAAGCTTAATATCTCGCAAACAACTGAACCGAATTTGATGAAATTTTCAGGATAACATTATGATAGAATAACAAAATGTTTTAATGTATCAAACTCAAGACCAAAGACCCGGGCTCGACTCCAGGGGATAATTTCCATTTTGCATAAGTTAACATAAAATCGGCTTTACGACATGCAGGCTTTCATTCTTTTTTAGATTAAAATTAGAAAGGTTTGGTCTGCAATCTTCGGATATGAACCATTTTTAAGAAAACATTATAAAGTTTCATATTCTGTTCATCTTTTTCCGCCTACAGTTCGAAATCTCTCAATTTAAACATTTAATTCACACAGTTTGAGGAAATCTTACCATATTACTGGATGTTGCCTTGCCTAGCAATTCCATTGTTAGACCTCTATATCATATTGTTAATTCAATCCTTATGGGTATAAACGTGCTTTGAATGCTTTTAATATGAGAGATGGGAAGAAGTGAGAGATAGAGGAGGGAGTGGGAGAGAGGGGGGAGGAGGAGAGAGGGTGTGAGAGGGAGGGAGGGGGAGAGGGAGGGAAAGAGAGAGAAATATTTTAAGTTCAACTAAAGATAGCCCATCAACAACAGAATATTCACTAGAAATATGACAAAATATTTCATATACATACATGCAAAAGTGTGATATTAATTATTTTAAATGAAAATAATAATAATCTGTCTATCTATAATTCTTCCGTTGATATTTCAACAGGCATTACACTAGTTCTTTAATAAAAATAAACCATACATTCATTTAAACAGAAAATTTACCTCAAAGTATAATTCGTACACGTGAAAATAAAACTTATACTGATACAAAATTTTATTGAATTATTACAAAATAAAGAGTAATATAAAACATTTAGTACTTAGAAGGTAGTCCACCATTCTTTATGATGGCTGCAAGCCTTTTGGGCATAGAACGAACTAATTTCTCATAGTAAGAAGCAGGGACCCGATCCGATCCTTGGTCGGGACCATGGTCCGCATCTGGTCTGTGTTTTTAGCTGCGGACCAGGATCCATGGACCACTGGTACGCGAAAAATTTTTGAGGACCATGGTCCGGGACAATTGGTTTGTGAAAATTTTGAGCAGACCATGGCCCGGGACCACTGGTCCGTGAAAATTTTGAGCGGACCATGAACTGGGGCCACTGGTCCACAAAAATCTTTAGCTCTTCTTCTTCGTGTCCACCACCCTCATATCTTTGCATCCCTATCTCTCTCTCAGGATTCTTTCTCTCACTCTCTCAACAAACAATTGTTACTATAAAGTTTGTAACCGTATTTCTAGAAATACTCTGAATATAACGGTTTAAAAGATCACTCCTTTGTCTACAGCCGATACCTTAAAGCAAGAAATGCATATTTGGAACTTTCACATACAGAAATTTCGTACGGGGATATAATACACTGATAATTGACTGATACAGAGTATATGAGTCGGAATTTTTTTTCAGTCTTAAGTATATTTTTCAGGGACCCGATCCGATCCTTGGTCCTGACCATGGTCCGCGGTTTTTAGCTGCGGACCAGGATCCACGGACCACTGGTCTGCGAAAAATGTTTGAGGACCATGGTCCGGGACCATTGGTTCGCGAAAATTTTGAGCAGACCACGGTCCGGGACAACTGATCCGCGAAAATTTTGAGCGGACCATGATCCGGGACCACTGGTCCGCAAAAAAGTATAGAAAGGACCAATACAAAACAAGTGATTGCTAGAATGTGACAGTTCTACCATGTTGAAATGCCGGTTCTACATGTAAACCATGATCATCATACCATGAAGGAAGATACATTAACAAATTCCATTGGTAAAATGAAAAGAGAAATTTCTGACTACGTTCCAGATAAACATTACTCTGCTGACGCCAATGTGTTAAAATACCGTATGTCTAAGAAGCTTCAGCATAAAAATTTGCACGAACTCGCCGTAACAGTGCTGGAGGTTCCCCCTACTCAGGTGTCAGTAGAAAGGCTCTTTTCTGGTCTCAAGTTCATACTGAATCCATTACGCTCCAATTTATCAAACGAAAAAGTCAATGATATTATGATGTTAAGAACAAATGCAATTTTTGCTTGTAAGGCTTAAATTAACAGAAATGCTTTCATAATAATAATAATAAAAGATATTTATTATTTTCTTATTTTATTTAATCATTATATCTGTATGTCTATGTAGCCGTAGAAATCTTGCATACCACCAACTGGTACACACACATAGTAACAGTGGAGATGTTAGATAAAAATAATAAAAAGGTGATTCAGAAATTTAACAAAATGAAACGTTTCCTTGGCATGGCCCCCTTCTTCAGTCAATAAAGAAATTAGTAATGAAAAAAAGAAAAAGATAAGAAACTGTGTCATAGTATGAGAGGGGAGAAAATGGCTGGGGCGTGGGAGGGAGTGAGACAGAGTCCATGGCGGGGAATAGGTGTGGTAGAGTATTACAATGTAGTTGAAGAGTTTAATGAACAATATTAAGATGGGGGAATTAAAAGCTTTAATATCCAAATACAATCCAATTCTTATGTCCTCACCTCGATGCAGCTGGCAGTGGGGTGAAGGGAGGAAAGAACAAGTACGGAAAAAACAAGAATCAAATCATGCAACGGAAACGTTTCGTTTTATTAAATTTGTGAGTCACTTTTTTATCTTTTTATTATTTTTATCTGTGATCTCCACAATTATTATGTTTATGTATACTATGTATGTATATACACATACACATATATAACGAAATCTTGGTCCAGAACCACTGGTCTGCGAAAAATTTTTGAGGACCATGGTCCGGGACCATTGGTCTGCGAAAAATTTGGATCGGGTCCCTGGTAAGAAGGATCGATCTTGGACCATTCTTCAGATAACACTCATTTCAAGTCATCTCTATTGTTAATGGTGTTTCGGTGTATATTCTCTTCCAACTTACTCCACAAATTTTCAATTACATTCAAAGCCGGAGACTGGGGTAGGGTTTCTATTACTTTTGGGTAGTTGTATAGGAGCCAGGTGCGAACTCTGAGGGCCTTATGTTTAGGATCGTTGTCCTGGTAGAATTTAAAGGTGTTCCCGATTCCCAATTTTTATGCACTAGGTTTCAGATTGGCTCTGAGTATATCGAGGTAGATGTTCTGGTCCATAGTTTCATCAATAAATTGTAAAGTTCTGGTACCTGCAGCTGACATACAGCTCCATACCATTACAGATCCTCCACCTTGTTTAACAGTGGGACGCAAGTTCTTCTCTTTTAATTATTGATTTGCTTTTCTCCAAAAAATAATCTTACCATCGAACCTGAAGAGGTTGTACTTGGATTCATCAGCAAAAATTACGGTTTTCTAGTACTCAAAATCCTTGTTTACGTGATCCGGTGCAAATGCTTTTCGCTTTGCCTTGTTCCTTGCGCTACCTGACCATAGTACTTGTGTTTCCTCAACATATTTCTTATTGTTTCTGGGTAAGCATGTTTTCCTAAATATTTTTTGGCTTCCAGAGTCAACATTGGTGCACTTAGTTTAGGATTTTCCTTGATTTTTCTGATGATCCACCTCTCGTCTCGTTCATTAAATATTTTTCATAAACTCTTTTTTCTTCTGTTTTGCACCCTGTTGTCTTCACAGTACCGTCTAATGACATCCTGCACAGTTGAATGAGTCCTGTTTACTATCCTGCCAATTTCTCTTAAAGATTTTCCCTTGTTAAAATGACAGATTATAAGTTCTCTTTCCTGCACAGTTGTTTGTCCTCTTTGATGACTCATTTTGCTCACAATACCTTCCATATTGAGAAGTCTCACTGGATTGAATGATGCAAAGGGGCTAAGAGGGACTAGAATGATTACGTGAAGCAGTTTTCCTTCTTAGGGACAGAGCGTACAAGTATTATTTTGACTTGTACAAGTTGTACTTTGAGGTAACGATTTGTGTTTAAATGAATGTATGGTTTATTTTTCTTAATGAATGGTTCTTAATAAACGCGTGTGCTTTCATTTTGCAAAATCTGACACATGATATATTCCTAGTTCTGCCATAAATACTGTTACAACTTCTACAATGAATTATTCTTGAATTATTTTATGAACGTTTATTGTTTCTTCAAATTTGAACAAATACAGTGTATTACATATTTCGCACTTATCAGTTTTCAAAATGTCACCCTCCTGCCTTCACACAAGCCTTTAGCAGCTCTGCCCAGGCATCAATGCATTTAAGCACTATTTCCATTGGAAATTGTACGAAAAAATTTTCACGATTGAAGAGGCTTTTAACCATCAGAATGACAGAGTGTATGCCAGAGATAGTCATTCAGCTCATGCAAATGCTCCACAGATCCGTAGAGCCCACCACCCAGCCTCGATTATGGTTTGGTGGAGGGTAAGCTACGATGAAGTCACTAAGCCTCGTTTTTGTGAAAAAGGGGTCAAAACATCTGCTAAGGTCTACCAAGACACTGTGTTAGAACTAGCCGTGAAGCCTCTTAACAACACAATGTTTAATGGTGGAGTCTGGAGTTTCCAACAGGACTCAGCCCCAGCCCATAAAGCCAGGACCACGCAAGCTTGGTTGATGGCAAATGTACCAGATTTCATCTCCCCTTCTGACTGGCCTTCTGGAAGACCGGACTTAAACAAATTATGGTCCGTGCGAGAGGGGATGGTATGCAAGAAAAGACACCCTAACATTGAAAGTCTAAAACGTGCTTTAGAGAAGGCAATTGAAGAATTTCCAATGGAAATAGTGCATAAATTCATCGATGCCTGGGCAGAGTGACTAAAGGCTTGTGTGAAGGTGTGAAGGGGGCATTTGAAAACTGATAAGTGCAAAATATGTAATACACTGTATTTGTTCAAATTTGAAGAAACAATAAACATGCATTAAATAATTCAAGAATTATTCATTGTAGATGTTGTAACAGTATTATGGCAGGACTAGGTATTTTATTCTGTTTCCAATTAAGGATTTTGTATTATTCATATGCCACTTATACCAATACAGTAGTGTACAAGTTTTACTTTGACTCACTGTATATTGAATAATTGAATCATTTGAAAATACAGAAATATTCAATCCATTAATAAGTCATGTTTAGAATCTGTTATTTTTGACTCTGCAAAATTTCAGTAACTAAATATATTGCAAATTCTCCAACTAAAATTCACAACTCAGCGGGTTTGGGAGGTTTATTAAACTTAAAGACAACTGCAATTTAACCTCATCACAGAAAATTTCAAAACTACAGTAAAAATTTAAAATCCAACAAGTTTGGTCACAATCATACTAATTATTAGAAATGTTGCTATGCTATGAAAGTTAAACATGTAATTTTGGAAATGTATCCACTAAAGGAAATAAACTGTTATCTCAAACATATTAATATAATCTCTTTTCAAACAGAAATAAGAAGTATAAAAAAATAAATTACTTATGAGTAAACCAATAATGTTTTTCAAATGCCTCATGCTTTTCTCAATAATTAAACATACCTTGAACACTTTTTTCAAATCTATCCATTGCCATAGGACCTTTGGGACAGTTAAACCTTTCCTCAAGCACTCCTTAGCAAGACAGATGGAAATGTCCCAATCTATACATTTTGTAAAACTTGAGATTTTAATTTGTCATTAGCATTCAAATATCTTTACAAATAAAATACGCAATAACTAAGTTAATAAAATGAGTTTGACATAATTTTAAAACTAAAATTTAGCTCATTTTAATGTACTAAATCTGTTTCAAGCTCTAGGGAATGAAACTATAACCAATTAATAAATATTATTAAATTTTTAAATAAGAGTAACATAAAATGAAATTAATAGATGAGGGCAAGACTTCATGTAAATCCATAATATTGTGGAAATGTGGTGTTGTTAAAATTAAAACAAAATGAAAACAACACACAGCTTTAACATTCAGACTTCTTTCATTGTGTTGTTTTAACTGTCTTAATTTTAACACCACATTTCCTCAATAACAGGAATATATTTCATCTATAACCAATTTAGACAAAATAGTTTAAAATTTGACTAATATAAAGAAAATATTATTGCTACCTGTCCAAGTAACTACAGAGACCAATTTCTCTGTGCTTTTGTCATCTTTTTTATGGAACAATAAGCTTCGATTCCACGAAATTCTTGCAACCCAGGATGAAAACAATCTAAGACACAATGCCAAAGGAACTCCTTCACTTTCTATTTTATCTTGCTCTATACCTTAAGTCCCAAAAATAAAGACATCCAAAACCCAATTAAGACATAAACATGGAAATAGCATTTCAGCAATAAATCTTACTTATTTTTTTATATAAAGAACTTTTTCATAAGTTGTCCAGAAAGCAGTAAGGTTTATGGTAAGATGTAACAAAATTTTACAAGGCAAATCAACTTTAACAAATGATTTGAAAGGGGAAATTAGCTTAATCATTTTCAAAGAAATGTTGTCACCCTACTGCTAAATTTTTGAAGATTATTATTAAAGCTCAAGTTGCATTTAAGATATACTCTATTCTTAAAATACGAAATGTTGCTAATTAAACGAAAAGCATTATTAAAGCTTAGATATGGTTAAAAATGGGTGTTTGGAATATGGATGAAATAATACGAAGCACTGAATAACTATGATACAGCATCCTAGACATTAACGCTTACCGGTTAACCTCGTGCAAAACTCTGATAGCCGTGGATTCTCCGTTGGTATAACATACTTATGAAACTCATCTTCTATCTCTCCATTAGTCATATTTATTAAAACAGCTGGAAATTCAATTATTTCAGGACGGGTAAATGTTTGGTTCCTATATTTACCTTCCCAACAAGTTGATTCGAAATCGATCACTAGTAGATAGTCGAATAATGGACCTGCATTGGCATGAAAGCAAGAATTCGTTACGAAACATGATGGAATTCTTTTATTACTCATACATTCATGAAATACCTTTAATTTCCAACTTTCGAGGTTGATCAGCGTAAAATGTCTCCACAAAACCAAGTTCCCTTGAAAAGAATATATTTAGTTTTTTGTAAAATAGTGGCAAGTTCTTTAATACTCATTCTGCTATCATTTTTGTTAAACCTGGCAAGTTTTAATGTCTTCGACTCTCCCGGATAAGAAGCCATTCATAAACGACGTGTAGTTGAGGTTACTTCGTCTTCGATAAACATACGAGTCGCGATATATCAAATTATACTTAAACTACCTGAATCATCAGTGTTGAACTTCAATAAATAACCGTAATTTATTTGCATGCATTAGATACACTCAAAATACACTGCAAACCTTTACACCATTAATTCATCTTTCTATAGAGCCCGCGTAAAACAAACGCATTTCGGTATTCTTTTGTTTTTTCATAGTTTCAGGATGTCAACATTATAATATTTGAAAGGAATCGTCGGCGAACTTTTTTTGGATGGTTGGTAATGGACATTTTTGAGCTTAAAATATTCCTTGCTTAAAATGTTTGTTTTTGAATGTAAATTTCAATTCTGCTGGCGAAATTCTCGGAAAAATCCTAAAAAGTAACTAAAATAGGCAAAATATTACGGACTAACTGCGCGGATTAATACATGCACTGTGAGAATGCGTGGATTGGTACAACAATTTGGGACCATTGTTGATTTGTTTATATTTTAATTGTATTTACGAAGGAGGAAGTTTAAGAGAATTGAACTAGGTCAGATAATTTTATATACTTACAGGCTATTGATAGCTCAAATAAAATGGATGAAAAATGCAGCAGGAAAAGTAAGGTGTATATGAAAGCATACAGGGAAGAAAATAAGGAGAAACTTCGTGAAAAGAAGACTTCGTTATGCTGAAAATCAAGAGCAAATAAACCAGTTAAGAAGAAAATTATTCCGAAAATCGAGGGGAAATCAACCACGTGAGAAGAGAATTATTGTTAAAATCGAGGGGAAAGTTACCGTAATCGTCGTCGTCGGCGAACTTTTTTTGGATGGTTGGTAATGTTTCTTATTTGAAGTTTTCTTAAATGTTTCATATTTCTTAATTTATATAATTCGTCATCAACTTTCTGTCTTTGTTCTTTGTTGTTGTTAATGAATGTGTTAAGATCAAATAATTATTTCAAATGTAAAACATTGAAATATTGAACCTTCCGTGGCACAGCCTGGTACTTACTGTAACATATTTTGTCAAATAAATGTGTCTGTTCAAATTAATTATTTCTAAAATTCAAAATCAGCTTAAAGTGACAGCGAAGCGTCACAGGCTCTCTAGTAATTATGAATACCCATGATGGAAACTCATATTGGTAGGATATGATTAAGGTTGTAGAAAGTCCTGGAGCAACCTCATCTTCAAATTAACGTCTTAGTTATTATTTCCCTAGAGAACAAGGAAAATCGCCTAGTGGGGGCCCTATCATCAGCAGGGGACCTGGAGCAAGTGCTCCAGTTGTGCCACCTTTAATCCAGCCTTGCATATTGGTTGACTTTATTGGTTTCACTTTAAGGAGTGTGTTTGGGGTTGTATTTCAAAGTGTTTTGTTTCTTCCTTACTTTTTTGTATCCCAAAGTTTTTACTCTGTTGAGTAAACTGAATGGGACCATGAAGGGAAATATACTCCAGATGTCTTATTATGCTATTTTGAAGGTGAAGAGGATACAATAAGCGTTCATAGTGTTAAACTTGCATCAGCACTTGGAGAAGTATTTTCAGATGAAAGGATAGTAGTTAGTTATTTTGTTAATATCACATTTGAATGCATTTAAATTGATAAATTTTAACCTCTTGAGTTTTACTAATATGAAATCAAAACTTATTTGCTTTGCAAAGTATTAACAGAAAAAGCTGTAAATGTGAGCTCGTGTCTTATCTCTATATTTCGGTTCATAAGTTATGGGGTTCCTTAATCATCGTTACCTCACTAGATTTTGATCCGTGGGACCAAATGGAGGTGATTGTGTCACTGATGCCTGAAGCTGGACCTGTCATATAGGCATAATAGGCTATTGCCAATGGCGCCATATGATTAGAGGTAGCTCTTTTACATTGTACATATTACACATTTTAAAAAAAATTTTAGTATTTGATATTTTAAAGATGTTTATTTTGTTATAATTAGGACGTATAACATTTCCTGTGAATTTTACAACTTTTTTCGTGAACATCTTTTAGACCTTATGACTAGGGCACCAAAATACCTTGAGCCAGCCCTGTTGATGTCATTCCAATTTATTAACAACCAATTCGCTTCAATTGCCTATCTTTTATATCATCATCATAAGTAGTCTCCGTTGACAGCTCCGTGATTAGTCACGGTTAAACTTGGTTCTCCATATACTCCTATTTTACACAGTTTTCTTCATGTCTCGATAGCTCCCATTCCCTTTCAAGTCATCTATCAGCTGTAACCTTTTCCTTTCTTTCTCTTTTTCCATCCGGTTTTCCTTCTAGCACTTCTTTAATCATGCTCTCTCTTCTCAGGTAATGTCCAATCTAGTTCGCCTTCCTCTTTCTGATAGTCTGCATAATCATTCGCTTCTCTCCTATTCTTCGTAGTACTTCCTCGTTTTTCACCCTATCTGTCCATTTTATCTTCAGCATTCTTATCCATGTCCACATTTCGAAGCTTTCCAAGTATTTAATATAATTTTTTATTAGCATCCATGTTTCTACCTCATACAAAGCTATGCTCCATACAGTGGATTTTGCTTTTGTTATTCTAGTCCTGATTTCATCGGTACATTTTGCTTCTCTTGTTATGCCTCCAAGGTATTTATAATCTGAAACTTGTTATAATGACTTTCCTCCAATACTTATGTTCAAATTTTCTTCTTCTTTACTTGATATTCACATGACCTTGGATTTGTCTGTATTTATTTCCATATTTTCTACCTGTTATCACTAGTCTATTTATCATTTTCGGGAGTTCCTTTTCCTTTCTTGCTAGAAGTACTTGATCATCCTCATATTTCACTGTTCTTATAATCCTTCCTCCAATTTTGAAATGTCCCATGCCTTCTAATGCTTCCTGCATTAGCCTCTCTCCATATACAGGCAACTTCCGAGATTCGACCGTTCGAGATTCGACAAATTCGAGATTTCGACCCAGCCGATCGAATTGGGAACTACTTTATGCGGAGTAATTTTCTCAGAGTAATTGGTTCCGACCAACCACATGATGTTTAGTTCTAGTGTAGACATAGTTCTATCTGCTCTAATTGTTTGAATGTTCTGATTTCACTTTTTTCCGTTAATCTTTTATTTAAATTTCTTTATTTATTGATTTATTTATAAATTTATCACTCGACATGGCATCTAAAAGGAAATGTAATAGTGATAATGTAAGTGAATCAAATAAAAGAGTGCATAAGACTCATAGTTATGAATTGAAATTAGAAATTTTAAAGCGTGTTGAGAAAGGTGAAAGCCATACTGAAATCGCACGATTGTTGGGAATCTGGCGTTCAACTATTAGCACTTATGTGAAACAGAAGGAGAAAATTCTAGAACGTGATAAATTCAGGTAATTTGATAACAACGATAAACAGTTCCCCACCTGTCCCCACCCAATAGCTCCTCTTCTTGCAACTAAAATCTTCCAACTTCTCAATTAATAAACTAAGTCCAGTAAGTGCAGTCGAAAAAGATTTAAGGTATGAAAATAGTTTTAATTTTATTGTTTCTTTATTCTTAAGTTATTTTATGCTTTTTAATAACTTTTATATTAATTTTGCTGCGATAAATAGTTGTATGTAACAAACGACTCGTGCGGACCAGGTCGTCTGCAGAACATATTGCATACATCTATCTTTGAAGTTTGAAACAAAAATTTATTTTTTCCTTTTTAGTGCAAAAAATAAGTTATACATTTAAAATATTTATTATTTAATTTATTCATAATTTGATATTGTTGTATTAACATATTAGTAATGTTATTTTATCTTTATAGAATGTGAGGGAAGACTTTTTCCCGAGATGCAGGAACATATCCCGCGATTATAACATGCAAGTATATGGAAAAACGACATTCAACAATTCGAGATTCGACCACGTTTTCAGGAACACATCCCCGTCGAATCTTGGGAGTCACCTGTATATTGAATAGGATCGGCTATAGGCAACAGCCCTGTCTTACTCCTCTACCGATTTTTACTCCGCTGGTGTCCACATTCTCCAACCTGACCTTTATAACTTGATTCACGTATAGATTCCTGATCAGTCTCCTGTCTTTCCAGTCTACACCTATATCATTTAATATCCTCATCAGCAGTACCCAGTTTAGTCTATCAAAGGCCTTCTGCCAGTCGATGAAAAATACGCTGCAATCTTGGCTTTACTCTATTGCCCTTTCTGATATGATTCTCACTACACCGATAGCATCTCTGGTTCCTTGTCCTTTTCTGAAGCTGAGTTGATCTTCTCCTACCATTTCTTCTGCCTTTTTCTCTAGCCTTTTATTAAGATTTCTCGTGATGATCTTCGAAGTGTGTGACAGTAGGCTTATTGTTCTATAGTCTTTACACTGCATTGCCTTTGGCATCTTCTTTAGAGGGAACATTGTTACATCTAAGAAATCCTGAGGCCACTCTCCTGAGTCGTAAATCTTGTTAATTAGTTTCATAATCACTTTTAGTCCTTCCGATCCCATGACTTTAAGTACCTCTGCCGGTATTCCATCACTGCCTGTAGCTTTTCCTTTCTTCAGTTCAAGTATTGTGAATCAAGTTGAGTCGAGTTGGTGGTTGTATGTTTGATTTCATCGAGTGATTCCTTCACGTTTTTTATGCAGTCACTGATGTTATAGTCTTTCCAACATTGCTTAATGTCCAGTGATGGATTTAATTCCATCGCATCAAGTATGCAAGCAAAAGTTCATCTGGTGTAGTATGCTTTGATGGTAGAAATCACGCCCTGGTCTGGTGGTTGAAGGAGTGATGTTGTGTTTGGAGGTAGAAAAACCACCTCCACGTTGGGATGGGCAAATTGCACACACTGAGGATGACCTGGCGCATTGTCCACAATGAGGAGGGCTTTGAAAGGTAGTTCTTTGGAGGTTAGGTATTTTTCTACCTCTCGGATGAAACAGTTATGGAACCAATCCAAGAAGAGAGTAGCTGTGACCCAGGCTTTCTTGTTAGACTTCCAATAAATAGGTAAGCAGTTTTTATTTTTGCCTCTCAGCACCCTGGAATTCAATGAATGGTATAACAACATTGGCTTCACCATGCAGTCTCCTGAAGCATTAGCACAAAGGAGAAGAGTTTTCCTATCTCTGAAGCCACAAGCAAATTTCTCCTCTATGGATAGGAATGTCCTTGACGGCATTTTCTTCCAAATAAGGACATCTCATCAGCGTTAAAGACTTCTTTCTGCTTATATCCCTTCTGTCTTATCACCTTAAGAAACTCTGAAGGGAAAACCTGTGCTGCAGCATGGTCTGCCGACGCCAATTCTCCTACTAATTTGACGTTATATAGGCTATGCCTCCTCTTAAATTTCTCAAACCACCCTTTACTTGCACAAAAACTCAAAGAACTCTCAGAATCAGATTCTTGAGCAAAATGCTTATAAAGGCAAAGAGCCTTCTCCTGTATCACCAAGCCACTCAGAGATACATTTTTTTGAGCTTGATCTTCAATCCATAGACTTAAAACCTCTCCATTTTCTCTGTTTTGAGATCATGACTCACAAACGATAATTTAGCACTTGCTGGAGCACTCCCTGAAACACTACTTCTAATACTCTTTTCTTTTTTCTTGATGTAGCGCACGGTTAATTTGTTTATTCCATAGTATCGAGCCACAGACGCAGCACTATCCCCACTAGCAAGCTTGTCTAATAGTTCCACTTTCATTCTTAATGACATGACTTTCTTCCCCCTTTTACCTTTTAAATCACTTAATGCTTTATGCTTTCCTTCATTATTAGATACCATGATTAATGGGTTAAAATAAATTTTCTTTTCTCACTAAAACGTAAACTTATCAATTTATGCATAATAATGAACGAAAGAGAAACTAAAATTTTACTTATTCACTATTTCTTTCGCTGCTAGAATCACTGTTACTAATGAAGCTTCAGCTAACAAAAAACATCCATCCATTTCCTCTGTGAGTGAAGCACTGAACGAGCTCACAATACAAAGTGGCATAGTTGGTGGTATTACTGTCTTCATAAAGTACATATGTTGTATTTTCATTAGTGTAAAGGTTATTCTGCAGGCTTTTTTATAAGAATCACAAAATGAATTTTTGTTTTCACTCTATGGGGTGATAGAAACATTGTAGCGGTTATAAGCGTACGAGGAGAACTAAGTTTCTTGGCTCCGTCTTTTGGGAACAACAAAACAATGTGGTTCATTCAAGAAGCGACACATCTCCAAGTGTGGATGACATTTATAACGTTTACTTGTAAATTTTAATTCTGTCTCAGCAGATTCTATTGCCCAAACCTTTTAGAAATTATATATTTTTTATGATAAAAATATAACTTTCTTTATACACTTCATGTTTACATAAAATGGAATGATTATTTTCTCGGCATTTTAATATATAAATAATCATTTTAAATTATTTTATTTGATGATATATAATAGATAAAATACAGATTTTTGAGTGACTCAAATTCTTGGTGAATTTAATGAAAACACGTGTCCGACTCCATCCGCGAATACCCGAAACCGCGAATGAAGAACCCACGAATACCAAGGGTTTCCTGTAGTTCCTTAATGTATTCTTTACATCCTTTGGTTCTGCTATTATTTTTCCATCTGTATTCATAATTACTTTACCACAAATTCCATTAGGCTTCTTCTAACTCCAGTGCCCTACCGTACATCATATTGTACCGTTTTAACTTCTCCATTTGTATTGTATTTCCTCACATTTTTCTTTTAATCAATTTTCCCTAGCTTTATCTGTTACCCTTCTCAACTTATTGTTTATGTTTCTATAGTTGGCTCCACCTTCTTCACTGTTAACATTTTTCCATTTTCTTCTCTCATCCATTTTCTCCAGCATTTCCTTAGTGATCCATGGTTTTCTGATTTTCATCTCTTATTTTCCAATCTCTTGATTCAGGGTATCTTTGATACTGTTTTCAATTTCCTTCCATTATGTATCCACTGACTTCGGTTTGTTTTCCAAATTTCTAAGACGATCTTCCAACTTCGTGCTGAATGCATCTTTCTTTTCTTTCAGTTTTTCTAGATCCCAAGTCTGTCTCTCTCTTATTGTTTTCCTTATTTGTTTAAACTTTGTAATTACATCGACTATGAGAAGGATGTGATCTGAATCATTGTCTGCTCCTGGTAATGTTTTAGCATTTTTTATGCTGTTCCTGAATCTTTGTTTTACTAAGATATAATCTGTTTGGCACCTCATTCTATCTCCTGGGCTTTTCCATGTGTACAGCCTTCATTTATGGTTTTTGAATCGTGTATTAGTCACTACTAAGTAATTATTAAGACAGAATTCTACCAGTTTTTCTCTTCCTCGGTTTCTTTTCCCTAGTCCGTATTGACCAACAACATTTTCTTCATGTCTTTCTTCAACGATACTGTTCCAATCTCCCATTATTATGCAGTTTACCTTTCCTCTTTTATATATAAAACTATAATTATTAGCTATTTTGATTGGTAATTATTAAGCTACACATATTAAACTTTAAAAATAAGTAGCTCATAGAGAGCCTGGATACTGCAAATTTTGTTCCTCTTTTTGTAATGTCTAACCTGCTGAGTCACTGTCTTTTGATTGCCATATCCAGATAAAGAAAACGGTGTGGAATATTTGTATGGAGGTAGATTATAAAATTTTCATAAAGCGCAATGACATATTGCAACTGAAAATTAATTTTAATTTAAAAGAGAAGCATAACAAAAACTCTAAACTTATGTTCAATATTTTTATAGCATAACATTCAGTAGACCCTTGCTATATCGGACTAAAGGAGGGAAGGCCTGCCCATTATTGCCGAGTGTCCATTATATGTGAAAGAAACGTATGTTGGCCCAAATTGCTAAAATTAGCATGTTATGAAAGGTAATGTTTTGCTCTGCTATATATTTATACAAATTGTTAAGAGCACATGAAATAATTATGCGGAGTCTTTAATCAGTTTACGAAAAATATGAATCGTGTGAATTTCATATTCATTTTTATATCTTACTAGTAAAAGGTGCTTGCAGTTTACAAGAGCATATTTACAACAACATAATTAAAAATGAAATAAATTATAGTGACCATAACAAAAATGACTAGTGAAACGGAAATTGATTTTCCTATGTATTCTTATTTGAAATAGAATTATTCGTAGGAATTGAACTTGGGATGCTTTTATGAGATTTTAGAATTTTCCAGACTGGTGGAAATTTGGGAGAAAATAACAGTTGGAATGTCTGTCTGTTATATCCGAAGTTCGTTCCATCAAGGTTCGATATACCGAGGATTCACTGTATTTACAACTGGAAGAGTAGAGGGGCCAGGAAACATGCAATATTAGTAAAAAAATTGAAAACAGTATAATGTCAATGTGCAAATTTTAAATTGTTTTAATCTTACAAATTAGTTATTTCAGACAAAATATTTACATCCTAGCTTGCTTGACATTGTAAGTGATGAAAATATAGTCCCTCATCACAAATGTATCAAATTCACATCTCGATGTAACATATCAGATGCACTGACCAAAAAAGAAACGCATTCAAATGTAACTTGGTGATCAGGAGATCACCAAATATTTTTCATTTATGCCCACTAGTTTTACTTATGAAATTGTTTCTTTGCCATTAGAAGTAACATGATGAAGATTTTCTTAGAAAATGGCTTACAGTTACGTACATTCAATGCACAAACATGAATCCATTACCTTAGAGGTAAATATATTGCTTGTAATTTAATTTCAACCATATAAAAAGATCAAAAAAAATTATTTTATGCATAAATAATATTAATTCCATGTGCTATATTTTATATTTTCAGGCACAAAGCAAAATTTGGAATTAGTTGATGTACAGTCATGGATGCAAGAATAGACAGAAGTTTGTTGAAATAAAATGAATAGCTGTAAATTCAACAATTTGGAATTATTTTTGGTAATGCTCTTTGTATGCCTGAAGAAAATGGGAACAGAGGCTCAATGTATTGGCATTGATAAGTCTAACTTAAATATCTTGACAAGCTAACTACATGAAATGTGTATTTTATAATTAAAAATATATTAAACTACTTTTTGTTGACATCGACACAAGCAACAAGTTTCTCAGTCTTAAAACCAGAGAGAAATCTTTAGTGCAAAGTAATAACCTACCATACATAGACAAAATATAAAATTCCTTTTATAAATTATCTAACACACATTAAGTCACTTATTTTTTTGTGGTAAAAGACCTTGTGCATACTTGTCAAACAAAAATATAAATAAAACAATTGGATAAATTTATTACATTATTTACAGTATTGTTCATAAAAACAGCATTTTATATGAAACTTGTCACAGAATGTTTGCAGATATACAAGGTTAGGAACACCTTTTCCTTGCATTTCAACTTCATGCTTTACAGCCCACCTTAGAGTCTTCTGTAAATAAAAATGAAAATACTCCTTTAACTGCTATGTGGCAAAATTTTCAAAAAAGGACATTTTAATGAGCACATTCAAAAGATTTGTTCAAAAACACATATTTTGCATGAGCATGCATATAATATATTTTTATGACCAGTGCTCGAAATGGAAAATGTTACGAAACGGAACACTTGTATTGATAGTGGAACAGAAATTTTTACGAAACCGAACGATTGTTATAAGGTACGTGTGATAAGCCAGAGCGGCATTTCGGCGCATTCCGAGCACTGCTTATGACTTTCATATCAAGAATGTTCTAAACATATCATTTAGATGAATGATTATCATACACTTATTTATTAGGGATTTTTATCTAATTCTTTCCAATCTGATTAAACATTTACAAGCATTCAACCCTGGATTATGTGTAACATAATAAAGTATGGATCATCCAACAGCTATTTACGTTAGCTTTTATAATAAATCATACCAGACTTTTTATTTCAATTTTCACATTATATTGTGTGAAATTTAACAACAAATGTTTGTGAATTAATTATAACAATGTTTTAAGTGGAATTAATATTTTAAAGAAAAATGTTACAGTGAGTGAGAGTGAAAATAAAGGGTAAATATCTATTTGCAAAAAGGTAAATTAAATTGTCTACAACTTTATTAATGATGACTATTTAAATAAATTTTAGTTCTAAAGGAGATATACATTTGAAAAAAAACAGAAAAACAACAAGTATAAACCTCCACTTCCAGTTGACCAGTTTCAGCCAAAACCTTTTCTGATCTTCATTTATTAATAAAAATCTTAAAGTTTGGTGCTGATCTGATTATTAGTTTTTGAGCTAGAGCACCCACAAAATTCTATCTCACATATCATCGAGAATATCATGAAAACTTACTCAGGGGACCTCTAAACGTGTATTTGCGTTGAAATCTCGAATTTGATTTTTTTCATGTATGTAAAACTTTATACTATGTATGGAGAAAATAAAAATGCATAAACATTTGCTCTATTAGAAATATTGAGGATCGTGAAATGAAAAAGTCTAAGTATGGTACCAATCAGCATAGGTTTGCAAGGATCAGGATATTACTTTTACATCTCTTTGTAATGGTTTAGGATAACATTTTGGAAAGATGTGCAATTTTTTATCAAGAAAAACGCATTAAATCGTTTCTTAACAAAATCTAAACAAATGTTACGTGTAATTTATTTTCATTGTTAAAAATATATAAAATCAATAAATAACACCAGAAAAGTTTCATTGGTAATTGAAATAAGCAATTGTTTGGTGTATGGATATGATTATTATTATTCATATTATATCAAAACCTAAAAATATTCATTAAAACAGTTTGATTGTATATGATTTTTTCTTATTTGAAAGCAAATTAAAAGTTTAGCTGATTAATTTAAGAAGAAACAATCGTCAACAAAATGTTTTACTTCCTCTTTCCTATATCTATAAAATAATTAATATTATTGTTTAAAATTATCTGCATGCTTTGGAGTGGTTGATCAGATGGTCCATAGCATAGAAGTACATATTAAAAGGAATTGTTGCGTTAGATTGATTAATAAGAGGACAGATTTGAGTTGGCCTGACTTACAAATTTATCACTTTCATTTTATAGATGCTGAAAAGATTATGCACTAAGTAGAATATGATATAATTGTTACCTTTCACTAATGAGAGAAATTTTCATCCTGAAACAGAATCAGGAAAGTGGCTTTCTTTCTGCTGATTCTCTACTTTGTGGCGTTTTGGATGAAGGATTTTCAAGAGTGCAACAGCAGGAGCTTCAAAAGCTAAAGAGACTATGAATGATAACACATAGGCTGCCACAGTATTTCCAAGAAAGATGATTGACTGAAAAGAGAAAAATAAATATACAGATTTCTTATAATAAAAAATTGTCTAATTTTAAAACTTCTGAATCAACAAATATAAAGTATTCTTTCTCACAAGATAGAACACTAATGTTAAAATTATTATTATTCAATAACTAGCGTAACTGCCCATCAATATGATGGGATATCTTTAGTTAACCTTACCTCCGTCTCCCTCCCTCTCTCCCCCTCCGTTACAATCTCTCTCCCTCCCTATCTTGTATTAAAAACATTCAAAGCACGCTTACACCCATAAGGATTGATTTAACAATAGGATTTTGAGATCTAACAATATAATCAGTCACCATGGCAACATTCCGTTAAAATAGCAAGATTTCCATAAAATATGTAAATTAAACGTTTAACATGGGATATTTCGAACTGTGGGCAAAAAAAGATGAACAGAATAAGAAACTTTATAATTTTTTCTTCAAAATGGTTCAAATCCAAAGGTCATAGGTTAATTCCTTCTAATTTTAATTTCCAAATGAATAAAAGCCTGCACGTCGAAAAATCGCGTTTTACATGTTAAGTAATGGGAAATGGAAATGCCTCCATTGGAGTCGAACCAAGGAATTTTTTCGCGATTTAAATTCATCATCACCGGAAAAAGTTTTAATCAAGCATCCCTACCAAATTTCGAGTTTCTATGTTCATTACTTCTCGAGTTATTAGCGTTTAAGTTAGCATTATAGACAGAGAATTGCTTTTTATTATAATGATTGGCTTTATACTAAGATTAATTTAAGACTTCTTTCTACCCATAAAAAATAGTCCAGACCATCAATGATGTAGCAAAGAATTTGACAAATTTCAAATGTATGAGTAGAAATTATCTCTCTAATATTTTCCATATTTTAAGTACTGAATTAAATAAATAACTTAATTTTTATAGCCAAATTCCTATCATTAACAACCATTACTCACAATGTTATCCTTCCCGAGGTGCATTGGACTATCCATATTCATTGCAGTTGCCCTAATAACCACTGGATGGACTAAGTATGCACAATATGTCACTCGGCTGAAAGGATATAGTGGACTCCAGGAGAGTACAGAATTTACCCAACCTAAAATAAAAACAACGAAAAAAATTTCTTTTAATTCAAATAATCATGCATTTTATGAGGGTATAAATAGCTTCTGATTTTAAAAGGTGACATAAATTAAGTATGAATTGTATTCAGATTAAAATCAAAGAAAAAGATTTTAGAAATCTTTTCATCCTTTCATCAATTAGTTTTATGGCCTATAAAAGCATTTTCACACATTCCTGCCTTTCATTCAGACACAGCAAACATACTATTATATTCAGGAAATTAACTACCAATATAATCAATCTATTCACAGACAGGTCTTTGTTCTCCTTTTCTCCGAAACATCTTTCAAAACTTGGTAATTTTCTTCCTCAAGTTATACATCAGCTGAAACATGACTTTTTAGCCTTCATGTGTTCTTACAAATACATCTCCTCAGGAAATGTCCAATCCAGTTTGTCTTCATCTCTCTAATCATTATTATTATTATTATAAATATCTTCTCTCTGATTTTTAAAAATATTTTTTCATTTTTACTAGCCTTTATGCATTTTCTGTATTCTTCTCCATGACCTCATTTCAAAGCTTTCCAAGTACAGGCGACTTCCAAGATGCGACAGTTCGAGATTCAACAAATTTGAGATTTCAACGCAGCCGATCGAATTGGGAACTAGTTTACACGAAGTAATTTTTGTCCCGACCAACCACGCGAGGTTTAGTTTCAGTGTAGACATAGTTATTTCTGCTTTAATTGTTTGAATTTGAGCTGATTTCACTCTTTTTTCTGTTAATCTTTTATTTAAATTTATTTATTTTATTGATTTATTTATAAATTTATCACTTGACATGATATCTAAAAGGAAATGTAATAGTGATAATGCAAGTGAATCAAATAAAAGTGTGTCGTTCAACTATTAGCACTTATGTGAAACAGAAGGAGAAAATTCTAGAACGTGATAAATTCACGTAATATGATGGCTGGTTTGACAGATTTAAGAGAAGGTCAGGTTTGCATAACCTTAAATGAAATGGCGAGGCTGCAAGATATTTTGTGCTTTTTAATAACTTTTATATTAATTTTGCTGCGATATATAGTTGTATGTATAGATAGATGTATGCAGGGATGTGCTGCAAACAGCCCGGTCCGGCTTGCACAAGTCGAGATGCGGGACTGTATCCCCAATTATAACATGCAAGTCTATGGAAAAACGGCATTCGACAATTCGAGATTGGACCACGTTTTCAGGAACGCATCCCTGTCGAATCTCAGGAGTCACCTGTACAGTAAACTCCCAGTTATCCGGCACTCACGCAACCAGAATTCTCAAGCAACTGGCATCTCCTGCCTCTCAATTTTTTATTATATCTAGTTCAGAATGTTACCGAAAAAATTGGCGTTTACGGCAATTTCTTGTTTACATCAAATTTGCATTTTCAACAGTCGCAATACACAATTGTGTATGTTTCTTGGTGTTTGTGTTAAATAAAATATTTTGCGTGCCCTTTTTAAATACCTCCTAAAATTCCAATATGCGCTAAAGGTAATGAAAGGAAATGGGTTGTGCTAACCTTAACCCAGAAACTTGATATAATAAAACGTTTAGAGAAAAAAGAAGTGCAATGTTTTAATGAAAGAGTTCAATGTCTGTTCTTCCACTATCTACGACATTAAGGCACAGAAATCACAGTTAATGAAATTCGTTATGTCTTCTGAGACAACCAGAAGAGTTGAATATCGGCGCACTCTTCATAAGCCAAAACCTGATCAATTAGATACCGCTATTTATGAATGGTTTTCTATAAAGCGTTCTGAATGAGCCCCTATATCTGGACCAATGTTGATTGAAAAGACCAAAGATTTTTATGAATACATGGAGATTAGTGAACTGTGCGTATTTTCAGATGGATGGCTAACATGTCTAGATATTTCGGATGATAAAAAATCGGCCAACGAAGAAGCTGCCGATAAATTTTGCAACTTTTTTGAAACATTAGTTAAGGAATATATAACTATCCAACATGTTTAATTGCATTATTTTAATATTTACTAACTGCACTGTATGTAATGGTGTCATGACTGCATGTCACTATTCACTTCTCTTTTGTTTAATATCAATTTGCCTCAAGAATTTCTGCTAATACACTGTGTTGGGAGTGGATAATTTCTCTCCTTTTCTCGGACAAGGAAACAATTTTTTTGTCATAAAATCCTAAAGGTTAGATGAAGTTAACCCTTACCTCGCATTATTATTAGAACAAAAGAAAGTTAATAGCAATAGGAATATGAGAAATTCCATAGAATGTAATGCAGTTATTAAATATTAAAATATTGCAGTGAAAAGTGTTAAATACTTGTATCTTTGAGTTTCATTACTGCCTTGAATGTCAAGGAATTATTTAATAACAATTGAGGAGGGTACCTAGTCTACAGGTTAGCAATTCCAAGGTGAATGTACAATTCTGCATCTGTTCCTTATTTTGGTATCCAAATGCTTTATTGAAGCCTATCCAATAAAACTCGCAAGCAACCAGAATATTCACTTAATCGGAAAACCCAATTCCCCGGGCATTTCAGATAACTGGGAGTTTACTGTATTTTACATATTTTTTCCTAAGCATCCATGTGTCCACCAAATACAAGGTGATAATCTACACATAGCATTTCACAAAATTCTTCCTTGACTTATTGTTAGTGGCAAATTTAAGGAGGGTTGCACTTAGTGTGTTCCAGGGGCCCATTGAGGTCAGGGGGCACTGAAAAAATGTTTTTATTTATAATCTCAAAATATTAAATATCTCTTTTTAAAAGTCATGCAGAAAATATTTTTTGTGCTCCGTTACTTAATTTATTAAAACAGGGAGTCAGATAAAGGGATAGTCTTTAGGCAAGGTTTTACTATATATTTAGATTGCAGGGCCCCCATTTGTTTAGTGCCATGAACCCCAATAGTTTAGTGCCAGGGGCCTCAGAATGTCTAAATCTGCCACTGCCTTGACTCTTCATTAATTTCACTTGTTATAGCAGTAGTTTCTTTATTCTGCTGGTATCGTTTACTATTTGTATGAATTCTAGTATATATTCTTCCAATTCCTTCCTTCAGTTCTATAGCTATTTCTCTTTTGAGATTGTCATTTTTTTAAGCATAAATGCCATTCGGACAGTTATCTTCTAGCTTTTGTGTCTCAGAACATGTTTTATCTTCATAGTTTCTCCATTTCCATCATAATGCTCATTAATCCTGTTTTCTCAAACATATAGCCTTTTTAGGCGCGTTTTGCTTCCATCATGAGTGCCTATTATCGCTGATTGGTCCGTCTGTCTGTCCGTCTGCATGTTTGTTCTCGGCTTCTACCAAATGGATTTTCATGAAATTTGATATTAAGGACTTTCAATCAAATATAATAAGAAAATCGCAAAAATGAATCACGTACACAAATCAGGGGTACTACTTTACTGGTGACAAAAAATGAAATTTTTGTCATATCTCGTAAAGTATTGCTCATATCAAAATATTTTTATCAAATAAGAATGTCTTAATTCGAGTTGAACTTAGAAAATTTTTTGCATGGTTACTTCTTCATTGTTGCTAACAAACAATCTCACATACAGACGTTTAATTTCCTTACGTGTGCATGCACTATTTTAAAATAGGAAGAAAATGGATTATTTATGATGAAGAAAAGAACTTGAAAACGCAATTTCCCTTACGTACAGGTACATAATTTCTTTCTAATACTCCACTGCACGAAACACACCCATTTGTGATACGTTGTACACTTTCCTAACTTGTTAAAACTATTGTATATTCTTCTGTAGTTTGCTTGAATTTCTTCTTGTTTACCTTTTTACTTTCTCCATACGAATGGGAAAGTATTGTGATCATGAAAAAAATCGACTTCGAGATTTCAACGGAAATACACGTTTTGAGGTCCCTAGAACACGTTTAGACTATTTTCGGAATGATGTCTGTGTGTGTGTGCGTGTGTGTGTATGTGATTGTGGGCGCTCTAACTCAAAAAGTACTTGCCATATTATAACCAAACATCATATATTACCCTTTAGCATGAGCACAAAGAACTGATTAGTTTTTGGACAATACTGGTTAACCGGAAGTCGAGGTTTATTCGAAACCCGATTCGGTTTTTGTGATATTTCTCCGTTAAAACATCATTATGGTATATACAATTCTATACAAAGGTTATAGAGAATGTAATTTCCCACAACTTCTATTTGAAACAATTTTCCATAGCAGTTATTGTTTAGGAATTATTTATAAATAATCGGTTTTTTTTGTTTCCGTCAAATATCTCCTTAAAAACGTCGTAATTGGTCATCTTTGTGAGGACCAAAGTTGTAGAGAATAATATTTCTTACAAGTTTTGTTTGAAACAAATTTTTGTAGAACCATCCATTTCGGAGATATTTTGCTTTTTCTTAATTTCCAGTATACAGTGCCAGCTCCATGTAGCGGTGAATTCTGTAAACATATTCAAAATATACCTAGTTTACGGCAATAAGGACAACTGTATTCTTTTACGATACGAAATAATAATTTTGCCTTATAATGCTATTCATAATAATTTAAATATCTATACTCCAAATATGGAGAAAGTCATGTGTTGGCCACATCAGATTTTTTCATTTCTGTCCTTTTTGATCCAAGGCTATCTTATTTTCCTTTCTTGTTTACATATCCATTCATATGAATAAAACAAATATTGAGAAACATTTTGTAACCTTTTTTTCAAAATGAAAGAATATGTATATATGTATAGGCAACCTGATCATTATATTCCTCCAGCTATCATTAGTCAGTTTTCATAATGTAAGAGGACCAAAATATTTTTAGCAGAGTCATCCTTTCCTCAAAAAATTCCTAAATGGAAAGTAGTTTATATGAGTATTGCCTACACACTACACCCAGTTTGAAGGCGTAACTTTTAATAAAATATTTTAATAGCTTAAGAGAATGCATATTAAAATAAATAATCTGCAACATTTTTATTTACCTCCATGTCCAGTTGAACAGGCAACAATAACCCATGCCAGAGCTAAAGCCCATGCAGTATGACTTAGAGAAGAGTAAGCAGCTGCTGTGGCTGGTGATAAAATGGTTCCATACAAACCAAAAAGAAGAGCTAAAAGACAGGAAATACTGATGGTCCAACCAGCTGCCACAGCTCCCTGAAATATATAATAATTGATATATCCTCTGTTAATTCTGCCATAAATTTATAATATAAAAACCAAATTCAGTTCTCAGAGGTTCTGAAGATATCATAAAGAAATCTGCCATTGAATTTAATCGTTCAATGAATGGCAGGAAATATAAGCAAGATGAAATAAAAACAAGTTGGGAAAGTATACAGTGTATCACAAATAAGCACATTGTATGCAATTGAGTGTTTCAAACTAAATTACCTAGTTTGAACTAACACACACCATAAAACAGTTAAACACTACAACTCAAGTATGTCTCTCTAATAAAAATTTCTTCCTTACCCTAACTTGGTGCATTAACAAATGTATTTTCGTGATTTCAGTATAATGGCTAAATACAGTAAAACCTCGATCTTACGAAGTCCCTTAGAACGAAGAACTCCATATAACGAAAATTATCCCCGGTCCTGAAAAATTCACTAATAAAACTATATAAAAAACCTCTATATTATGAACCTCCGATAATTATGAAACCTCCTAATTACAAAATAAAAATCATACCCGTTCCACTAAATGCAAGCCTCCATATAATCAAATTTAAAAAAAATATTGTACACACTGCTGTAAAGCAGAAATTAATGCCATCTATGCGAGTGTTAATGCTGTTTTTATGACCTCACCTGATTCAAAACGTAGTATTTGTTGTAATTTTGAGTGATAAGATAGACAGGTAAACTTTGTCTTTCGTGACTTTATCTTTCACATATTTCGATCTTTTGAGGTTCTGCATTTGCAACCAGTTTTGTCTTTCGCGGTCTCAAGTTTTGTCTTTCGTGGAGAAAAATAACGAAAAAGGCTATGCGAAATTTTTTATATGTGGAATGAATTGCCTTTTCCTCACATTTTCTATCGTAGTCAGGCCTGAAAAAATATTGTTGCGTAATTCTAATACGTAAAAATATTTACGTAGGTGCAGTAATGTAATATATGTATATGCATACCTAATTTTAAAAAATAGATACGTGTCTTATATATACACTTTTAAGTATTTTTGGGATGCAATCTTCCCACACTTTTGTGCCTCTTCACATGTGAAAAGTTGCAAAATATAAGCTGGTATCACCATTCAGCTTTCTTTCTTTTTGACGACAGGGACCCGAGGGGAAAAACACAGCTCTCAATTCTTGATCCTTCCTATTCAGGATCATTGGGGTATTTGCTCAGGCTTGACATAGTTCAAATGCTTAAGCTTTGTGTTTTACGCATCATTTATTATTGGTGAAGTTTCGTGGAGTTTTTCAGGAATGTAACACCCTGAGAAAGACGACGTCTGCCGTATTTGGAAATTAGCTCCTGCATGTTAGGCAACAGCACAACAGCAGTTCATTTTTCTCCCATGTGTAAGGCTCTCATTGGCCGCCCGTGTGCAAATCTCTCATTTGCTGCCCTTTTTAGGCATTCTTTACAAAAATTTAAAAAAACGCCTTATGGTATGATAAATTTCCATAGCCAATAAATATGTAAGAATATATGGCATATTATAATACAATCCACATTACTGTTTAATATACTGTATGTGTCTGACGATAAGTCAGCCGCTCCCGGTGTTTGGCCGTACATGTGCATCGCACATATGGACGGAACTTAAATAAGATTTTATTTTCTGATACTTTTTTTTGTATCTTCTTTAAGTCCCTCTTTCATGGAAATTCATTTTTCCGTCTCTTTCTCTATTTTTCTGCGGTCACCAATACAAAGGACAATTGATCTGTTCTTGCTGGGATGGAAACCAAACCCTGTATTTCCCATTGCCTTAATTACTTCTCTTTTGCAATTTCGTCTTTCGCGGTGTTTTCAGGAACGTAACTCCAGCGAAAGACGAGGTCTGCCTGTATGTATAATTAAGTATGAAAATTTATTAAAAACACATAATAAAATATAAATTATTTTTTATAAATAAATTTTCTATAGATAATTTATCGTTAGTAGTTCTTTGTGGTAAACGTTGAAGACCAACTGAATACATAACTTTTATTTAAATAAAGGACTTAAAAATATTTTTCCATTAGGTAATATTTTTTGTGCTATATTTTCATTTACTTTTATTTGGCTATTTATTGATATACTATCATCTCTAATGTACATAGTGTTAAAAATAGCAAAATTTGCCATTTAAATATTTTGAATACTGAAAAAGTAAATTTAGTATAAAGTAATTCAAGTTTTGATCAATAATAATGATATAGCTCAGTAGTCCAGAGATGCCCTACTGAAGTGCAAAATGATATATTAGAAATTATGCCATGGAAATATTAAATTTTGATTTAACAATTTACTTTGTAATCAGTTGTAATTAATCAAACGATCAAAAATTATTTAAAACATACCTCGATTGAGTTAAGTAACCATAATTTTTACGTTTACATTCATTTCTTCACCTTAGATAATCTAGTCCCTTTCACTTACAAAGTATTGTATGTATACAGTGGCATACCAGACACCCCCACATGGCGGGGGGGCCTGGGACTGAAAGGGGGCCCAAAGCGAACCAAGGCTAAAAGGTTTCACGGATAATGAAGACAAAGAAAGAGTAATATTAGGAGGTGGATTAAAGAACCATGCGTTCGAAGTGATCGAGAATTCTCCGGAATATGGAACATTGAAAAGTGTGCTCAAATATGCTCGCTTGCATTGGACCAGGCCCTGCCAACTGGGTTATCTGAGAGATAAAGGATACTATTGTCTTCTAAAAGGTTTCAGCTTCGTAAACATCACATAAGGGTACATTATTATCCGCTCACAAAGCTAATGAAGCTTGCCTGCGTATTCATCATTTGGACCTGTTTTCATTTTCCTTTAGTGTATCTTTAGATGGCATCTGGTATAGAGCAACGCGAGACATGCCGAGGCTAGCTGAATTGAGAATATTTCCCATGCAACTTGGACATAGTTTTCATTAGAGGCAGATCGTAAATATTTTTGAGGAACTTGTTTGTAAATTAACCATGGACAATGGATCCCTCTCTTCTCTCACTATACAGCTTTCAGGATATGATAAGGCAAACGAAATGAAAAGCTAGGCCCAGAGAGCAGAATATTCTTTTGCTTACCAAAGCATTTCCTCTCCAGAACTGTTGACAGATGAGAAAAACACATCGACCAAAGAGGATAACCGTCTGTATGCATATGAAAATTTTGTCAGATGTAATGGCTACGTCGGTCGGCGTTGAGGGGATACACACGTAACAATATAAAAGCGTCTTCAAATTCAGTCAGCTTGGAAGCTTCACGTGTTACGGTCAGGCCTGCTCTACATAGTAGTTGCATTTCAGTGAATTTTAAAGTTAGCGCTAACAGAAATGAAAACGTTAGTGTCCTCTTTGATATGTGATTTCCTCAGTCTTACTCCTACAACAAGCAGTGGAAGATTGTGCTGTGAATTTGTGTATTTCAGTGAAATTTTCCCATAGGTAGTAAATATTGAAATATAAAATTTTGTGACACCCACATTTTAAGATGTCAAAGCCAACTCACCTAAGTGGTGCTCAAAAACGTAAATTAATATGAGAAGGTGAGCGTTCCATTCAAAAGAATGCGAAATTACTGACAAGTTTTATTCAAGCAAAACCAGTACGCCAGCGAAGAGTTTCAGCTTGTCTTCGGCAGAAAAACATCTTATTGCTAGTGACACTGAAGAGATATGCAAGGATGTGGGTAATGTACAGTGTGGTGATGCACATAGTATAATGATAGGTGGTTCTAGTATTATTACTAGTGAAGAAGATTTAGTGGTAGAGAGTGAAGAATTTTCAGAGTGATCTTTAGATAAATCAACTTGCCAGTATCCTTCGGATCAAGGAAATTTTTCTGAAACTATTGGTGATCCCAAAATTTAAAAAATGATTTTGAGGTATAGATCTTGTAAACTGAACGGGCCTTTTCCGAAAGACAAGAAGCAGAATAGATCTTTCAGTGTAGATTATTATTATGAAACAACTCATACAGGGCAAAAAATATCGAGAGTTTGATTGTGTTATTCTCAAAATTGGACTGTGCATACTGTGAACTGTGCGATAGCTTCCAGTCTTCCAGATGTGTGTACCTCCTTCATACTCTTTTTAACATTGCCAGTCACTACTGCGAGTGCTGAGAGATCATTCTCAAAGTTAAAATTAATAAAAAAAACTATTTACAGAACTCCATGAGTCAGACAAGACTAAGCAGCCTCGCAATTTTGAGCACTGAGAATGAACAAGCATCCAAGCTGAATGTCGATGACATCATAGAAAAATTTGCCGACGTCAATGCAGGACGAAGACAACGATTAAAATAAGGTAGGAATATTTACCATTCTATTACATAAGAGATCACTTTAGGATTGATATTTTCTATGACGCATGTGGAAGTTGAAATTACTTTTCCCTTTGGATTTAGAATTTGATATATCTCAAGCATTTGAGAAAATTAAATTTATTTTTCTAACTGCAATGGTGTCCAAGTGGTTCAAGTTTTCATCCCATGAGAATGAAAAAATGATGCATTTATATTTTTATGTTTATATTATATTTATATTCTATTATATTATAATTTTCGACAGTTATTATATTACAATGTTAATTTACCGTATTAACATGTCATAAATAATAATAAAACAATAATGCTACACATCAAAAAATTATATAATTTTGATCTACATATGAAAAAACATGTGGTACGCACGGAGGGATCTTAATGTTTGAATGCATATAATGTATAAAAATATATAAACAGTGATAAGCTGGAAAAAAATTAAGAACCAGTGCTCTAAAAAAAAGGGGGTTAGGAAATTTGGATAACCGTGGCAGGAGGCCTATATGCCAGGGGCAACATATCGCTCTAGTTTAGTAATACCGTTCTGATAGCTTAACTAGTGTTCCGTTCGTAATATATTCCATTTCATACACTGTTGATAGCTGACTATCATTTAGGGCAAAATGTACCTGAAAGGACAAAATCAATAAATTTTCATATTTTCTAAAAATTGAACAACTGGCTCGCATATTCTGAGAAAAATTAACAGCATGCTGGAGCAATCCAGTGGGAGCAGGCTTCAGCTCATCACTGTATATAATGATATATAAATTGCAGAAAACCCAACACGCACTACTATGGGTTTGATCTATAAGTGGAGCTGCAAGAGCATCGTCGATCAGTGCATGACTTTGTTGGAGGACCACAATGACTTCACACGAGTGAGTGCTGTGAAGCGGGTTTGCGATGGACTATTTGAATGCTACCGACAAGTTTTACGTAATAAGCGAAAAAAAACCTAAGCAGTTGACCCTGGACTCTTTTTTAAATAAAACTTCATAGGTGTTCTGAGAAATATTTTGAAATTATGTATGTCTACCGCTAAAAAGATTTTTTGTTTTACTGTTTACTAGGTAATTTTATAGTTTGTTTAATAAATAACGGTCTAAAAGTCTGGTAGAAATATGTTTTATATTGAATGTGCGTCCAAAAATACCATTTGGAAAGTTATTTCCCTCTGGGCACCTAAAGGTTATGGTGCCCCGGCGAATGCGAATTTTTGCTTAACAAGGAGACCTCAAGAATGCATCTCCCACGTGAAGCGGGGCTCACCTTTACTTTGCCTGACATTAAAGCTAGATTATACTAATCAATTTAATCCTCATCTAATTAAACCATGAATTATAAATTAACTCTATACCGTCAAAAAATATAATTCCAAATTGTACTAGATTTTCAGGATTAATTATATAATATGAGAAATGCTCAGTTAAAAAAATATTTCATGTTCAGTTAGTTCCTTAAAAGTTTATCTAGCTGCAATTAATTAATTAATTTTCATTTCATCAGAACTAAAAAAATAAATCTTGCACATGAATGAATTACCATATTTAATCGATTGTAAACCGACCTTATTTTACTTTTTTACCTACTTAAAACTGCCACTCGGCTTAGAATCAGGTATTAAAAATTGAAATAAATGTTTTGATAAATTCACTCCTGAGCCATCTCTAGTATGCGCATGCACGTAATCCTAGGATTCCACGAGCCAACCATCATTTCCTCGTGTCTTTGCAAGCGTAAATTTTTGTCATTTACTCTGGCGAGTTTTTCAGTTTTTTTTAATAATCCCATAATGGGACAAACACATTATTCTGCAGACTTTAAGAGATAGCATATGCGGAAGAAACATCAAATCTTGCTGCACACTGGTGCTACGGGATTAATGAGTTGAATGTGATACATTGGGGAAGACAAAGAGAGAGACTGGGACTTTTTTTTGCGAGATTAAAAATCTGGGACATAACATTTTCTTCGCGATATATCCTGGAAAACCAGGACTGACACCCAACATGGAATTTTCCTTGTATGCCCTTGTGAAAATTGAGGGTCAGCTTACAATCGATTAAATACAGAATATAAAAAGTTTCAATTGAGATATATCAGTTTAAATAACTATAAAAGATAAATAAAATATAACATACCCAGTGCATCTTAATTCGGCAGTTTGTTTTAAATAGAAGCCATCCAACTGACATTCCAACTAAGTAGGGACCAAGCCGTGTCCACGGTTTATCATAGATCTTATCAAAAAGTGCCAATGGGTCGTCCATGCTGTTGAGATTACAAAATTTTTTAGTAATAATATATATATCAAATTCCTCATTACAACTAGAATCAATGTTAAATAAAATTTTAGATTGGTTATTTTTTTGTACATTAATAATTATAATCCAATAAATGTCTCAATGCTCTTTGCAATTTAACTTTGCCTGTAGGGTTGATAAAAATATATATTAACACAGAATATTGTGGCAAACAATTATAAAATTAAATATCTGAAAAAAACCTAATAATAACAAACATTTAAACTAGCATATAATGCAATAAACCCAAGGCAAGTAGATATCATGGGCCTATTCAAAGGTAAAGACAATTTTCAATAATCCAGGCTTTGCATATATTAGTTATATGTATAGAACACCTTATTACTTCTATACAGTTATAATTCCATCCTCTCCAAATATTCTGCATTTCACTAGCTCATCAGCTGATTGTTATAATCTTTACTAAATCACCAGGTAGACTTCCCACAAAACACACATCGAAAACAAAGAAATAAAATAAGCAAATTGAAAT
This sequence comes from Uropetala carovei, assembly GCA_036926305.1. Classification (NCBI taxonomy): domain Eukaryota; kingdom Metazoa; phylum Arthropoda; class Insecta; order Odonata; family Petaluridae; genus Uropetala; species Uropetala carovei. Next base: position 7,801,357 of record JAXCHB010000064.1, on the reverse strand, counting down.
AATTTTATTTAGTTAATGATTCTAGTACATATGTACAATTAACAATGTAAGTAATTAAAAACCCATAGAATGATGTGTATGAACTTAATCTTACCTGTCACATTTCCTGTTTCCAGATTTGTTTGTTACATTTTTTCATTATTCCTTCTATTAAACAGTTTTAGAACGAGACAGGAAAGAGAGAACCAACATCCTTTATAGATCTCTTTTTGTCTGATTTAAAAGGATTGGCAGCAGTGGCGCTGTGGTTTTCTACGTGACATCAGTTGACCAACTTACTGTATGAAGTTGCTTCCATCTCAAATCATTCGCTTTCATTATTGGTGATGTCTCTCTAAGATGTAATATGATGCTTATTGAACGTAATACATATGGGTAAGTCCAACCGCTTTAAAATTGTTAACTGGCAATAATTTAATGCTTTAACGCATTAACTTATGGTTCTCTAGTTAATACTTAAGATGACGATATAATTTTTTTCTTAAACCCCACAAAAATCAAGGGTGTGCATTATACGCGGGGCGGAAGAAAATTTGGGATATTTTGGCAAAAAGTATGGGTGCACGTTATACACGATTATATATAGTAATATTGAAAAGTATATTAAACTGAAATATTTTTATATTGCTTATATGGCAAATTCGAAAGGGATTTACAAAAAGGACATTAATCTGAAAGTATATTATTGTAAAGTATGTTGTGATGAGTTTTTAGTGTATAACCACTCCCTGTACTTTACAATGATCCACTTTACACTTTACCTGTTATTCCACCCTTCTCATATAATAAAACTCCTGCTGTACAATTCTGTGGCACAGCAAACTCTTGCCATTCACAGAGGATATGTTACTGAGACAGCCATGAATGGCGAAATCATGACTGCTTATACAAAGAGCATATGGGAAATATGAGGATGTTCTCGACACAAAAATTACTATAGTCATCCAAGAATAAATTATGTAAAAATGCATGATCATTCTCGGTTGTTTTTCATCAGAAATAATACAAGGAATATGACTCTGTACTTGATCGACGCATCACTGGCTGTTTAAGCGAAGAGCAGTTTCTACAGTCTGTTTACCACAGTCAAATATATTCACTGCTAAATATGTACATCGTTCTGATGCAATGGCCAGTGTCAGTTGCCAGTACCGAATACATCAAGATAATTATTTCAATGTTCACATAGCTAAATATGTCATTTTTGAAAAATCCACATATTAATATTCATCATGGTTTGAATATTAGTTATTGCATAGATGCTCAACAATATGCCTCAAAATTTTTTTCTTGAGGCCTGGGTAAACTACAGCCCGCGGGCCACATCTGGCCTGCTGGAGCACCTTATGTGGCCTGTGATGCCTTTATAAAAGAGAACTGTGAAATGTGAAACAGTAAATTTCACATTTGGTGATTAAAATTATGTCCGGAAAACCTTATATAGCGAAGCAATTGTATTAAAAATGTATTAATAATTGATTTTCACTAATAGGACCCTTCGCATTCTCTCAAATAACCTCCTATGTGAGACCTAATGTGGTCCACTTAACCACCCACAACTACTAATGTGGCCCGCCTCGTAAAAAGTTTGCCCATCCCTGGTCTAGAACCTATCTTCTTTAATTAACATTAATACATGGAATGCGTCATAAGCATTAGGCAGAAACTGCTTGTATTTGAAGATAAATGATGACCCTAGAAATGGAGAATTCTGATTCACTTTTGACATAATATTAACTGACCTTGGCATGTGGTTATTTTGAAAAGCAATAATAGCAGTAGTGCACCATGAACTTATGAGGAATGTAACAGTAGTAGCTGCTGCAAGGCGGAAGTGACTGTGAAGATATAAAAGGTAATGAAACATTTATTCTACAACTAAAATTGACTAGTTATATATTTGACTTAAAGAAGCAAGAATCACTATGTGATGATATAATTCAGCAAAATATTCAAAATTAGTAATTTAGTGCTTTAAAAAATTGTAAAATATGTATTACATTTATTTATTTAATTAAAATTATATGTAGTTCTAGAATTGGGGATAGAATTCTCATAATTTGAATTAATATTAAAAAAGAAGTAATTTTTGGAATTAATACTTTTAAAAATTAAAATATTAAAACTTTCCATCTTACCTTACAGCCAAAATTAATATTATTATGCCTAGAGCATAAAATTGAGTATCATCTGCTAAATACCAACTCCATAACATGCACTGAAATAGAAAAACTATAATAATTTAAACGAAAATGAGAATCAAACTTCAATTAATTTCATTAAAATTAATATAATGTATATCAATGTTGAAAATAACAACCAAAAATGTTGAATTTTGACCTGATTGATTAATATTATGGCAATGTGATACATAAAAATATGATTTTTTGTATTAGAGAAATTAGATAACTCTTAAAAGAAAGTTAAAAACTCCTTATAAATAAGGCATGGATGAAATTGATATTTCTTTCCTATGACCTGAAAAGGCTTTAGCACTGTATTTTGGGGACATTTATATCACTTAGGATTAATAAGTCATAAAATATTAAAGAGATATGAGGAGGTTATGTTAAAAGTTAATAAATGAGTTGACAGTTTTACAGTGTCACTCTGCGAAGGAGTGTTTTGCTGATTTATTCTTAGAGTTGAAGGCGAAACTAAATACTGTCCTTGTAGTTGTACTTTTCAAATAACTATTGCACTGAATAGGCATCTCCTCAGATTAATATACATGGGAAGAAAACGAAATGTTATAAGAGAAAAGGTCTCTTCAGAGTAGCAATTTTGAAATCAAAGGAAAGCAGAAAGGCAAATGTGAAGAAAAATAGAAAATGGAGGAAAGGGTGGAGATTGGAAATATAAATGAAAGAAGAGAAAAAATGATGAGAACAAAGACTGCACAGATTGAAAGGCTATAGTGCAGTAAATCACTAAATAATGGCCTCTATCTGAAAACATTTATTATTATTGAATATACATCAACACATGTATGCATTATTCTTATAAATTTAAGCATTTTCTTGGTAATTTTAATTAATTTAATCTTAACACTCATTCTTATTTGAGTAGAATACTCTCATAGATTAAACTTTGAGGTTTCATATCAAACTTAGCTTTATCAATGTCTGATAAATTTTAACCTGAGATACTAACGTAAAAATATAATAGCTCTAACAATTTCAAGCCATATCGTGATGTTTTAAATTCTTCTGACAGAATTTATAAGTGACAAAAGTTCAACAATTCTTATTTAAATATTTTAACAATGTTACATAAAATATTTATGATGATATTTTAGAAGAACACAAACCATATCTTTCACAGGAAATAAAGTATTGATGTACAGTATGTTTCTCCACCAATACTTTGGACAGTTGATATGATCCATAGTTGGAGACTCGAATACTGAATTGTAGTTGAATATTTTCATTGTTACTTCCACCAATCCAAGCACAAATAGGTATGGGGCAGTCAGTCTTCATTTGTTGAAAATGCAATACAAAGGACAAAAATAAATATAGAATAATAGTGACTTAATCTTGTGGTATTACTATTAACTCTTGAAGTCAACATTGAAATATCTACAATACAATCCACTGCAGTATTTAAATATTACTGCAAATTTGGGATTACTCATCTCAGGTTCTAATTAAATGTAGAAAGAAGTTGCCAATTGCTTAATAGAAATTCATGCCTTATTCATAAAGTTTCATAGCTTTACTATAAAAAAATTGAAAAAGGGCAAATATTTTCTAACATTTATACTGCCTACTTTTAAATAACTTAAAATATGCATGGAATGGGTTATTTATACTGTAATCTTTTAAATAACTTACAATATGCATTGAGTGGATATATTTTAATATAACTATAGACATTTTAAGTTAAAAATAAAGGAATACAATTTATTTTAATAACGACACTACCTTACCGAATAATATACTGTAATAGAGAGTCAAAGTTAAATACTGCAATATATCATGTAAGTCAAGGCAATAAGAAATACATAACTTAATCAGTACCTTTGTAATGTATTAAAATTAAAATAACCAAGCCAAAACTGTCACTTTAACAGCATATTAACAATATCTTGACTATACAACATTACATAACTGAGGTAACTTGAAAAATTATAATTAGATTGTATCAATAGTTTTCTAATTGTAAATACAGGCGACTCCCGAGATTCGACAAATTCGAGATTTCGACACAGCCAATCAAATTGGGAACTACTTTACGCGGAGTAATTGGTCCCGACCAACCATGCGAGGTTTAGTTTTAGCATAGACATAGTTATATCTGCTCTAATTATTTGAATTTGTGCTGATTTCACTCTTTTTTCTGTTAATCTTTTATTTAAATTTATTTATTTAATTGATTTATTTATAAATTTATCACTTGGCATGGCATCTAAAAGGAAATGTAATAGTGATAATGTAAGTGAATCAAATAAAAGAGTGCATAAGACTCATAGTTATGAATTGAAATTAGAAATTTAAAGCGTGTAGAGAAAGGTGAAAGCCATACTGAAATCGCACGATCGTTGGGAATGTGTTGTTCAACTATTAGCACTTATATGAAACAGAAGGAGAAAATTCTAGAACGTGATAAATTCGCGTAATTTGATAGCAACAACAAACAGTCCTAGACGAGGTGTTGTGATTCCTAAAATGGAAAAACTTTTAAAACTTTTGGTAGATGATCAGTGCCAGAAACACATTCCTATTAGTGAGACCATGATTAGAGCAAAGACTGCAGACGGCCCGGTCCGACTCACACGAGCCGGACTGGGCTGTCTGCAGCACAACCCTGCATACATCTATCTATACATACAACTATATATCGCAGTGAAATTAATATAAAAGTTATTAAAAAGCACAAAATAACTTGCAGCTTCGCCAGTTAATTTAAGGTTATGCAAACCTGCCCTTCTCTTAAATCTGTCAAACCAGCCATGACCTGCACTAAATGGAGGCTCAACAGAAATTTCATCCATCCTTTCCTTCAAATCATCATACAGATCCTTAGCCGTTTCTCTAATCATGGTCTCACTAATAGGAATGTGTTTCTGACACTGATCATCTACCCAAAGTTTTACAAGATTTTCCATTTTAGAAATCACAACACTGCACCTAGGACAGTTGAATGACACATTCCCAACGATCGTGTGATTTCAGTATGGCTTTCACCTTTCTCAATATGCTTCTAATACTACTCATTCCTCCATTTAAATAACATGGGAATGGATGAGGCGGATTTGATTTAATTTAGATTTTTATATTACGTAAAATAATCATACAAACAAATATTTATTTTTTCCTTTTTAGTGCAAAATACATTTTAAATATTTATTATTTAATTTATTCATAATTTAATATTGTTATATTAACATATTAGTACTGTTATTTTATCTTTATAGAATGTGAGGGGAGACTTTTTTCCGAGATGCGGGAACGTATCCCCCGATTATAACATCCAAGTATATGGAAAAACGGCATTCGACATTCGACAATTCGAGATTCAACCACGTTTTCAGTAACGCATCCGTCAAATCTCGGGAGTCGCCTGTACATCACAGAGTATCAAAAAATATCTTTTCAAAACACTCAACATCTTAAAATCAATTAAATGTAAACATTAGGATTATAATATAAATGTTTCAAAATACACATTTAAGTGAAAGATATTAATTGCAATAAAATGCCTATTGTTTCACATCTTCTAATAATAAAATAGATAAAATTTTGATTACTATTCTTATAATATTGTGACATAAGGATATTGGAATACTTTACCTGCCAAATCGATATGCCATGAGGCCAACAAATTGCAGAATGTTAGATTTTGCTCCTGTAGTTCTTGTCAGTTGCTTTACATCTAATTTTGATGTGGTACGGAAGTACAGAAATGATACCAGCAGTCCACTGATGGTAGCAATAAAAATAACAGTTTAAATCAGTCAGACCAGAAAATTATAACATTACATTTTAAAATAGCCAGAGTTTAAAGATGAGCTTTCAGCAGGAATATATGACTAGTGGAAAGCATTAAGATATAATAGTTTTGGTTGACGGCACGTTTCAAAATTTAACAATGTAGTGTCCACTGACATTATAATGCATGGAGTTTTACACCCAGCTACCACTGAACTCTTCCCATTCAACTGAAGAAGAATTATTGCCTAGTCATACTGTGAGATAATATTTTCCCCAAGTAATTAAGTGTTAATGTAAGCATTAAACATTATTGTATGGACTTGAAGGGAAAAGATATGAGAAAACTAGTGCAATGTAGGGCTGAGATTTTATTATAGATTAAAACTAAATTCAGGTAGGTTCTATGCATAGCTGATCATTAACAAGTTTAAAATTGGAACATCTTGTATGAATAATCATGTAAATCAAATACAGATTTTACAATAGAATTTTATTATTCAATTTACAATTTTATTTTCACTACATATCTATATTTTCTACAATTTTATTCTTTAATTTCATTATTTCTCTTTAGCTGTATATATGAGGTGCTACCCAAAAGTTCCCGAAAATTGAACGTCGCACGGGAACCGGTTGTAGTACGGACTAGTGGCGCTCAGTAGCGCTGCATTTATCCTTTGTGAACCAGTGTGTGACGTGGCTTTGCATTGAGTACATGCATTCTTTTGTTCTACGTGTTTTTATAACATCGTGTTTATGTCGTTTTGCGATTTTTTTTCGTTGAAATGGGGAACGTGAAGGAGCAGCGTGTGTGCATCAAGTTTTGCTTCAAACTTGGTAAGAATGCGGCAGAAACTCACAAAATGCTTAAACAAGCATTTGGTGATGACGCTTTGGGTCAGACACAAACCTACGACTGGTTTAACCGGTTTAAAAATGGCCGAATGTCAGCTGATGATGACACGTTCTGGACGACCTTCAACCGGCACAATGCCGGAAAATGTTGAAAAAGTGCAGGAGATTATGCTTGAGGACCGTAGGCGAACAATCCATGACATTTGCAACATTGTGGGACAGTCATACGGAATATGCCAGTGCATTTTGTTGGACGAACTCAACATAAGGCGGATTGCTGCAAAATTCATGCCAAGGCTGCTGTCTGACGACCAGAAGCAACATTGGCTGGAAGTCTGCATGGAACTTCATGAGCAGGTCAGAAATGACCCAGACTTCCTTTCTAAGGTTGTAACTGGTGACGAAAGTTGGATTTATGGGTACGACCCTGAAACAAAACAGCAATCGTCCCAGTGGAAGAGTCCATCTTCACCCCGACCGAAGAAAGTGCGGCAAGTCAAAAGCAATGTTAAGTCAATGCTGCAATGCTGATCTTCTTTTTCGACATTGACAGGATTATCCACAAGGAATTCATCTCTCCAGGTCAGATCGTCAATGCAAAGTTCTACTGCGACGTCCTGAGGCGGCTTAGGGAGGACATGAGGCGAAAGCGGTCAGAGAAATGGTGCTGGAACAACTGGGTGCTCCATCACGACAATGCGCCCGCACACACCACTCTGGCTGTGCAGCAGTTTTTGGCCTCCAAAAATATGGCAGCCATCCCTCACCCCCCTTACTTGCCTGATTTAGCCCCCTGTGACTTCTTCCTCTTCCCCAAGATGAAAATCAAGTTGAAGGGGCAAAGATTTGACACCGTAGAGGAGATCCAGGCCGAATTGCAGGAGGTGCTGAAGACGCTGACACAAAAGGACTTCCAATCATGGCAGAAACGTTTGGATCATTGTGTACGCTCCCAAGGGGACTACTTAGAAGGGGACGGTGGCAATTAGGACTTTGGACAAGTCTTTTTTTTTTCAGATACATTTCAGGAACTTTTGGGTAGCACCTTGTATGTTATACACTGCTTAAAATAATTCAACAAGATCAATACCAATCAAAATTATGTTAATTTATAAAATATTCTATTCCTTACCTGATGAAGAAGAAAGTGTCAACAGAATATGCTGCATTAGAGATGGTTTGGAAAAAAAATTCTTTCTCCACAACTCCTCTGAATGACATATTATCTGAAAAATACAGTTAAACATATATTAAAAATGCATATATTATATTATTAATGTTCAATATTTATAGCATAACTTGATTCAATGACTCAAAAAATTCTCCACAGATTCATCTCATTTGATAATTTCCATTGCATTTTCATTGAATATAAGTCTCAATATATCAGGAAATACCTCAAGTTATGTTCTAGTGGATTTTTAAAATAGGTATTTTGTGTGATGTACTAGATCTTTTTTCACAAAATTGTTGTCTTTCTGACTTTTTGGATGACTGTAATCATAATCTAATAGGTTAATCACATCATTTTATTTTTTATCCACTTTAATTTTTTTGCTTGAGGAAGAAATTTTGACACATTAGAACTCCCTATGTGTGCACCCCTGATATTCCACATATCTCCTGCGTCTACTTTCTAAATATGAAAATTGTTATTATAGTCAAATCAAAATTTTTTTATTTAGTAGGTAGCATAACATATTTTTGATTTTGGTTTATCCATTTTCTTAATCTCTTCCACTCATTTTATTTTGCGTGAGTAAAAACATGAGGGCATTTTTTTAAATTTAAGTTTATATAAATGTTGTCTTATATTGTTTCATAAATTTAGAAGGAGATGTTAGGTGGATGGTGACTTACCTGAGTACTTTAAGGCGACTAGACATGTGTGGCCAAGGATGACCCAGAGCATGCTCAAGAATCTCAGTCCATGGAGTGTAGGGAGAGTGTCAATACCGACCGTTTGGTCACTAATGGATGCCACGTTGCGACGAATGGAGAATGAAAGCGCTGTTTCAGAGGCGAGACTGACTGCAAAAAAGAAAAAAGCAGAATGAAAATTTAAAAATTCTGAAGCATTATCTATACACTGAAACCAAAAAAATCTGCCAATTATGAGTATCAACAAAGGTGTTTCGCAAATACTTGTCATGTGTACATGCATTTTACAAAAACTAAGATAGCTGACAGTAAAATATAGAACTGAGACGATCATAACAGGAACTAAGGATTTATTGGATGACACGATCTAGTTCCATAGTGTTATCCTAACACCAATAGAATAACTATAGTTGTGGTGTGAGGTGAGTTTGAGAGGTGGCTGCCTATTGGCATATTTCCTAGGGTGGCATTATAGCACTGCCACTGCTCATTTGTAGCTGTTTTGTGATATGCAACAGCATTTGATCTTCTCAACCGAGGCAGTAGACTTTCATACCAAACAGTTATAACTCATCTTATGGTACAAAGTGACTGTATTTCGTAGAGCATAAGATCCCACTGATCTTAAAAACTGTTCGTTCAATCAGTATGATAAGTACAACATACATTAGAGTTAACATGAATTAGTGAAAAATTAAGAAATTGTAATACAGTAAAACCTCGTTCATTCGAAGTTCAAAGGGACCAAAAAATTACGACTTCGAAATATGTGGGTTCGAAATAAACGAACTTTCATAAAGATCGATCTTTTAACGATAGGCTACTTGGGCATCAAAACCGCAATACAGAATCTTATCTATCAGTTCTACAAATGAATTGGCCTTATAAGTTAGTAAATATGGCGAATTCGAACAGAGCTGAAGTGAACACTTAGTTTGCAATTCACAAAGACCACCGTGTGTGAAAAAAGGCTTCAGCGAATATCCCGAATTTTCCAGTACATTTCAAGTTACTCCTTGATGCCGCGAAGAAAAGACGTTCAACCACACGCCGAAAGATTATCACTCATCTATACTCCATACTGCTTCATATGTATTACATTGTGCTCTTATTGTGTGACATTATGGTAAAACCAGTGATGAGCTGAAGCCGGCTCCTGCTGACTCACGCGAGCTGGTTGTTAAATTTTTAGAAAATATGAAAATTTATTGGTTTTGTCCTTTCAAGTACATTTGCTCTATCTGAAAGTCAATTACCGACAGTATATGAAATTGCGAACTGAACACTTCTTAAGCTAGCAGAACGCTATTTCTAAACTAGAGCGATCTGGTGCTCCTGGCATGTAGGCATCCTGCCACCCTCATCCAAATTTCCTTGACTTTTTTTTAGAGAGCCGGTTCTTAATATTTTTCCAGCTCATCACTGGGTAAAACCACTAGATTTTTGTTTTTGGCTCATCACTGGTAAAACAAAGGCATGATCTTTTTAGAGACGACATTCGGTATAACTTCGTACAATGTTATTTAAAGATTGGTTCAGTGACAGAAATCAATATTACATGGTCTTTTCTCGAGTATGTCACTTTCTCATGAGAAAAACCTTGCCCATGTTAGGGGAGCATGAGGATTGAGATAATAGGGGTTCTTGCAACTTCTGTTCGTTTCAGCTTGGTTCAGTGGTTCTCGAATTTCGCTATCCAATTTAAAATGTGAGCATTCACAGAGACGCAAGGATAAGCCGATTAATTTATTTGAATCATCTACGACTTTTATTTCACGTTGATTATTAAATAGGGTGAACTTATTCCAACGAGGTGAAAACGGGACATTTCCTGTCGTAGTAAGAAAAAACGGAAAAAAATTTTCACATGATATTTTTAATGGTGGATCTGTCACTATAACGATCTATAGCGAAAAAGACAAATACGAACTTTCCTTACGGTCTGGAGCATGAGAATGCCAGACTAAGACAAAGCTCACAATAAAAAGAGAATCCGACTAGTGCAGTCGCTGCTGAAACTCGAAGGGAATAAGTTAGGTTAAAACCGGGCAGGATATTATACACGGAGACCAGGTTTGCCACCTGAAATTTATCAATGACCCTGAGGTTTCCTAACGTGACAATTGCGACTGTAATTAACATTTGTTGTTCGTTTGATAGCCTCCATGATTCCGAAAATCCTACATTCTTATATTTTGAAAGTTTCACTATTGCCTTACAAAGGAATATAGATTGGTTGAATGGATCTCAAGGACATAAAATGAAGGAAATGTAAAATCTTCCTTTTTGATAGCCTTTTCAATCACGAAGACTTAGAAATGAAAACTTTCTTGCTTTGATTTTACTTGTCCATTTTATATCCGAAGCTCAAAAATATTTTCATTTTATTAAATCATAAAAGTAAAACATTTAATGTTTCAGATGTCTACTTTTTAAGTTCAATCAAATCACTTGCCTGCATAATTTACATCTGATCTTATTAGTGACACTTCACAAAAAGAAACTTAATGTTTCATTATTTTCCATTTATTTTTCCATTACATGTGCATCATTATCGCGGTTAAGCTCCATTCATGGCTCTAATAAGAAAACCCTACATTAGAGATCGTCAACCTATGGCAGCCTGCAAAGCTATATAGAAAAAGTGATTGTAAATTTAACAAAGATAATTTAATGTCTGTTAATTAAAATTATGGCTGCTGAAGCATTTGATACTTCCATTCTGGTCTGCCATGAGGAAAAGGTTGTTGACCTACATCAGGGATGGCAAATGATTTTTGAATCACGTGCCAAGAAAGTAATGTGAACCATCAGAATTTTTTTTCGTGTGCCACTAGTTTACTCCTCTAAGAAATTTCATATTTTATACAGAAAATACAAGCTTACGCGTGCCAAGTAAAGTCGCTTGCATGCCATTTCTGGCACGCATGCCACGTATTTGCCATCCCTGATCTACATGATGGATCAATTCACCCTCACTCCTTGAACTTGGTTAAAAAGAAAGATCTCTTTCTGCAATCAGCATTGATTGAAGATATTAATATAAGTGACAAGGCTAATATTCAGAGGTAAATTCAATAAGGATGCAAAATATTCCCAAAACTTTGAACAAGACCGAACAAGAACTTGTCTTGGGAAAAAACTCTTAAGAGTAATTATGTATTACTTTATAGCAAAAATATGAAATACATATTGAATTCTCTAAAACAGACAAAGCTTTGAAGAACATAAACACTCACCCACAATCTCCGAATAGCCTCCAAGTGAACTTGTGTCATCTTTAGCATGGAAAATCATGGGCGTGGAACCCTTTCCTCCTGTAATTCATTAAAAAGAAATTAAAATTAATTTTTGTTGGAATTACCAAGTTCAGCTAGAACTAATGTTACTGGTAAGGTACCATAGATTTATTTTATCATTAGATAATACAATTTTTTAAAATGGGTTGTGAGAAGGTTCTAGAGAATATTAGCACATAGCAACACATCAACTAAAGATTTAGCTGACCATGTTCATTTTGCACTTGTTCAATGAACAACTTGTAATTTTTCCAAAAACTAAGTAAACAAACTTTGAGATTAACTTTTTAAGCCAAAAAGTCAAGACACTTGTAGATCAAAATAAAACAATTTCACTTTACAAGGCTCTATAGAATATAAATTTTAGAACGTATCTTATTTAGAAGGCTGTATGGCTAAATCAAAAAGATGGCAAACTGTTTAAAATAGGAGTCAATAACAACGTCTTTGTTAGAAAATTCAAGTTTTTTGTAGCATATCTCTTAAAAGTCACTAAAAATATTCTATTATTTGCAGTGGAAACGTAAAAGGTTTCATGTCAATAAAAATTTTTATTCCTTATTAAACAGCTGTTTTTATTGATTTATATTTTATAAAAATGATCTGCATATATTTCGACTGTGAAGTTTAAATGGCTCAGTGTCGTAAATTTTCCATACTTCTTTTAACCCACACTGACAGCATCACGATCGCATTAAGTTCTGTAGAAAGTTCGATACAACAACAGACGTACGACATTCAATTGTAGTCGTATGCAAAAAGTTGAAGGCGGCGAAAGCAGGCCAAGGAAGGAATCATACTGGAGAAAAAAAAAGAAGGGCCATTCACGCTGCTAAGTCATTCAGTGAGGTGAATATACTTTTTTTCGCCATTGAATCTCGGAAACACCCTTGGAACCTTTAAAAAAAAACCACCGTTTGTAACGGTCTTCACTTTGCAGTAATATACTGCGGAGGCAGATATGCGGACATACCTCCATCGGTGACGGACGGGGGCAGCGTCTCCGGCAGCCCCAATCCGCATATATCGGCCACCCGTCGCATTCTCTTTGCGTGGACGCTATCCCTCTCGACCTCTGGAGGCTCTGGGATCTCGGGGTGGGCCTTCTTGGAGGCCGCGTGAGGCGGTGGGCAATGGTAAGCGCCAACCAGCATCGGCGCCGGCGCCTCAACTTCCGGGCGCCCGCCTGATTCTGCGTCCCCCGCCACGCGCCCCTTGACGTACTCCAGCCATAAGTCGTATGCGGTCCCCACGATCATTAAGATCAGCACCAAGCAGGAAACGGCACTGCGATGGCAGAGGAGGGAAAATGGATTTAATTCAGTGAAAGAAACATCGTCAAATATAATTAGAAAGGGGTTTGGGCACCACTGATTTAAAGCATTCGAATTGTACGGATTTTTAATTTTTTTAGGGAAACTTTTACAAATTTTATTTAGCTAGGAATTTGAAAGTTAAACCGACTTTCTTTCGGTGCGAAAACAAGAACCCGGTTAAGTAGCTCACAAAGAAAAAAAATCGGTGCAGTATACATTGCACAAACTTTCTCATATGCGTTATTGCGCACACACTACTCCCACCCATGCATATCGTCAAATATAAATTTTTAGTAGTTAAAAAAAATTCGCATGCGTTCGATTCGTCCGTCTGTCTTTCTGACGCACTAACTCCTCCTAAACGAAAACAGAGACTTCGTTCTTCCGTCAATCGATTCAGTATTCACGTTATAATATTATTTCAGACCAATCATATTAGTATACATAAATTTTAACGTTCAATATAAAAAATTGCAATTTATTGTCTGCTTCAACAGCTTTTTCTTACTTGTTAATAAAAGAGATTTGTATGAATTCGAAGTGAATGCGATTGCAGCAGGTTATCCTTATTCTTATGTGACCATGAAAGCATTCCCGCGCCTGAGCTGAAAATATTATACGTAGCAGAAGATTATCCGAAGGATGATAAGCGCGGATTCAATTCCAGGTAATCGCGGAAGTCTGTTCGCCTTATTTTGTATTTAAAGCAGTGGTGTCCAACCTATGGCCCGCGGGCCATATGCGGCCCGCGAAGCCATGACGAAAAAGCAATCCGAAAAACTGAACACAAATTCGTACATTTTCATGAAAATTTTGATAATAAAACTTTTAATATTGAAATGTTAACCATAAAAGCATTATTTCGACACGATTTTCGCTTGTATAGCACCTCCGAATATCTAGGTAACTTCCGATTTAAACTCTAATCCGGCCCGCCGAAGAATTTGGAACCTCCAATGCGGCCCGCCGAAGGATTCGCAACCACCGATGTGGCCCGCCATGCAGAAAGGGCTGGTCACCACCGATTTAAAGCATTCGAATTGTGCGGATTTTTAATTTTTTAGGGAAACTTTTACAAATTTTATTTAGCTAGGAATTCGAAAGTTAAACCGACTTTCTTCCGGTGCGAAAACAAGAACCCGGTTAAGTAGCTCACAAAGAAAAAAACCGGTGCAGTATACATTGCACAAACTTTCTCATATGCGTTATTGCGCCCACTCTATTCCCACCCGTGCCTATCGTCGACTTATTGAGCCTAGACGCACTGCAGCTATATAATACAACAAAACCGCGGAATTTTTCCCACAAGTGAATATGTCGTATTAATATTTTTAAAAGACGCGCAAGTCTGTATATCTAAACACCATTTATAGTTTAAAGTGGATATAGAATTAAGTAATGTGGAGGTAATGCATAGCTGATGTATAATGTACAACTGATGTTTAGATATGTAATATAGTGAAGTATATTGGGTCGAACAACTTTTGAAACACCCTGTTCATGTGTGATCGAACTTGATAAATAGTTGTACCATACATAAATATGTATAAAATATTATGTGGATTGGCGAAGCCATATAGGCGTCAAAACATTATTACTAGACGACGACTGTCGGATGATGTCAGAAGACGGGAGAGCTGGACGTAAACCCCGGTATATAATGTCGCTGAACGCCATATAGTTAGTTTTCTAGTACTATTTACGGCTCCAATCTCTATAACTGAATGAATTTTAATCAAAATCTTCAGTCAGTTTTGAATAAATTGGCACCGACAAGAATTTTTTTCGTTGCGCTATATCGTTCATCTCGACAGTGTCTATTCTGGATGACATTAAATTTTGTTCAACCGTTTACTCTCTAGAACAGACAGCATGGTGAAAACCACTTTCTTGGACTCGGGGGCATCTAAAACCTGTATTTGTCAAAATTTCGAAGTCGAATTTATTCGCGATTACAATACTTTCTCTGTGTGTATGTGAAAGTAACTGGTAAGTTACAGACTGGGGGAATATTTATATCAAGAAAAAAAAGGACTGTAACAGGTCTGACCATAATGTGTTATTAAAAGCCGGGTAAGATGTTCGAGGTCTTCATTCATTTTCGGTCAACGCCTGTGCAAACAAACTAACGGTTAGATATCACAATGAACGAATCTCAAGCGCCAAAATGATACTTGAGGTGCCATGTGAAGATGGCGGCAGTGATGAAATGACACGACCAATCACATTTCTTACGAAGAAACTTAGATTGATGTTCACAAGGACCTCGGGTGGTCGGAGTATTTTCTTTTCCTTAAACACAGAACCTCAGTGTCAGTCAACAATAGCGTGCTACGCGAAAACAATTCAGTTGAATCTCTACGAATAAACTCGTGTTTAGAAGACATCCAAATGCATTTCACTTAATGACAGCCTTCAAGCAAGGACGAGGCTTGTATTTGCAATCTCTGGATAGAACCTACTTCATATAATCGTTCGCGTAAGTGGGACGTTTTTTTTGGCCATCCATGCGCTTTCTCTTTGCACTGTATGATTGAGAGGCCAAAAACAATAAAAAGCGAAAACTTTTACTTCCGTCGAAATTGGCAGTGGCTGTCTGAACGAAAGATAAAATTATTCCCACGGAAATAGAGTGCAGATAATCAAGCCAAAAAAGCACGAAACGAACTTAATCTCGGACACGGGAGGGAAGAAACGATTCGCAGGATAAGCACGATACGCGTAGATGTGGGTTGCCGACGAATGAGGAAACCTGAGAAAATATTAATCTTTCGGATGTGGTTCTGAGGTTGCCGAGAGGACATGGAGCTAATTATATACCACTATTACCTCTTTATATTCCCATATATGCTTTCTTCCAATAAATACAATTTATTCCTAAAATATTTCCCTTAAGTTTCACTAAAATAAATCTTTCTTTGCCGTCAAACGAACGCCTGAGTTCACTTTGATTCTTCAGATATGATAAAGATCTTCCTTCTCTTAAATTAGACAATTTTCGAGATTAGTCAGCTCTTATTTAACTACTACTAAAGTTAGACTTTCACATAACAATTCCGTAAAATTAGACAACCTAAGAACCGAATCTAGAGACTATTCTCAATTTTCAATCATTCAGTGATCGAGGACGGCCGCGAGAGTGATTTTCGCATGGCTTAAGTTTCATATCTCTCTTCCTAAAAGAAAATAAAATTCAAAGTTACGCATCCTTCATTCAAACTCCGTAAGGTGGATTTCTATTTTACCGCGCGACCTTGGCGGTCGTTCCTTTTGTCAGAAGTTCTCGGGTGCAATTTCATTACCGTTTCCCTTTGTAAACAGCCGTTGTTCGCAGGCCTGCACTGCACCCATCATTAAAAACTCTCGTCAGTGAACGGATTTCCAAAACGAGTTTTAGAAATTCCAACGGTAACATAAAGCTTCCTCGTTCACTTTACTCTTTCACCCATTTTTACATCAAATGTCTCAATATATAAGGAAAAATAAACGAATTTATCCATAGAAGAGAATAAATGTCTGTAAGGATAACTCTGTGTCTTAAATATAACGCTCTCAGGGGATTTTCGATTTTGTAAATTGGAATCAAAAGTTTCTATTTTTTCAATCCGGGTCATTAAACAATTAAGAGGTGTGTACCTCCGATTGGAACAGCGAAACTTACGTAAAATAACGAGACTTTAATAATGGCAACAAATATCTCGGTGAAGTGCGTATTACAATTGATTTCAATTAAAATCAATTTTGAACCAAATTTTTATTACTTTGAGACGATCGATTTAAAAAATATATAGAAATTAACCAATGTAATTTGGGGAATGACATGTTTACTTAAATTACTTTTAAAAATAAAGTTTTTGTTTCATGTTTACTAAAAAATTATGCTTACGATGACAGCTTTCAAAAATGATACCATTCAAATGAGTTATCTTTTTAAGCTGTAATAAGCCAGTAGGTAAAAAAATTAAATGTCAAAGATATGAAAGGATCATACATAACATAATATCGATAAAATATATTGCATAGATATACCGCAGAGTTTCTTTGAATGAGAACATGCACTTTTTTGGGTCAGACTTTTTTTTACTCTTTCTTCTTCAAGAAAAGCACTTTTTTTTACCACCAATCATTTAAACCATTTGTTTATATTTTATTTCGTTTAACGGTAATTTTATTTATTTCACTTTATGTAAATGAGTGCATAGGCACTCGTGTAATTAAAAAAATTCTTTGAAGAAATTTAAGAAGTAACAAAAGATGTATTTGTTTACAATTTATTTTTCTGAGGAATGGGATAACACTTTCTTATCAATGAAAATCTAAGATTTTCCTCTTTTAATCTCAAGAGTACCGTTAACCATGCATAGATATACTATACTAATACTTAATCATATGATTACCAACTCATAGAATTGTAAACCCATTAATCTTATTCACGGGAACGGCGTTTGTATTGCCTATTATACTCACACTAGCACGTGGAATTTGGGGTCCTTCCAGAAATCGTAATACTCCGACGGCGTCTTCACGTCCACCACCCTAAGCGTTCTAGGAAGTGCCAGTGACTTATCTGCGTGAGATGCAATCTCCATCAGCGTCGTGACGTCATCCTCGGAGCATTGAGACGGCATGCACAGCCCCAGCCGGACTAGACGACCCTGGACCAAAAGCGAAAAAGTTTCATATGATGATGCGAAATATTTTGCCGCTCAAGGCCATATGAAAGTGGATTTGCCGACAGAGATGTCATAATTCACATCTATGGCTACCTTGACTTTAAGACCCTCGGGTCATGCAAAGGCTAAATTTACCTTCTACGGTGTAAAAACTGTTTAGGTAATTTTTAGCCATTTTTCAATATTGATGAAAACTTATTAAACGGGTCATATTTACCTCTTATGAGAATTTAAAATAAGTGTGATGAATAAACAATGTAAATAATTACCCGTCAAAAATAGAGGTGGGCGTGAATGATGTGTTACATTGAAATTAAAAGAGTTCAACATGTAGACATTATCTATGCCTTACTTCAAAATAGCGAAGCGAAGGATAGCCTAAATTTAATGAATCTCGCAAAATAAATTTTAATGATATCGTAATTATTACAGTTTCATAATAATAACCGTTAATTATAGTTACATAATTTTCCAGATAGCTAACGTAAAGCAACTAAAGCAAACGGATGAACGTAAAATCAGCAACTTATTTGTGGCTATTTAAACAGAATAAAAACGAAACTGTGCACAGCAGTTGAAAAACCGAATTATAATGAATATTTCCCATATATAAAAGCAATGATCTCATAAATGTGGTGACCATGCTCTTTGCTATAACAGTTAAATTTGTCATAGTTAAAAGCGTGAAATGTTGCCATTTTAGGGATTTCAAACTAATTTTCGAGCTAATTCGGAACGGATTAAAAATTTCTTAATAATAAAAATGAACTTCCTTCAATTGAGCGAAAATTCGTATCTCGATTCTAACTTATTTTAAAATTCCAATTAAAAATACCCTTCACTCCCGCTAATTATAATCAAAAGGATTTTAAAAAGTTTCCTGGATTAGAAATCGGGAACATGGACATAACATACGATCAACTCGGCGTTAACAAAATTTGAGCAATTGATTTGTCTTAAGAAACTTTCATTGGCGCTGAGCATAAGAGGCAGTTTGTGTAAGGGCGCTAAATCGGGTTTGATTGAAATTAAGGCATAAAAATTTTAGTTCATCGTATAAAATTTCATTTACAATAAATGAAAGCTAAGGACAAAATTTAAATATTTCTGCTCGATAAGTTATAACAATACTATAACACAGCTGACAATCAAAACAGCCGCCCATATTGGTAATTCATCAATTGTTAATATTTTAATCGTTCCTCATTTGGTATACCATAATAGACTGGATACCGATTTCTCGAGTCGAAAATATTCATCCATGTTAAAAAGAAAAATTATATTTAGTTAACAATTAATCATCGATTAGCTATTCGGGCAGTTCCAGCATTCGAATCAATCATTTAAAAATATATCCTCCTCAAAAAAATATAGACAAATATACAAAAACTGAAGAACTATAATTTTTCTTTCATCCCTGAATTTTGGAGTTCTCTAGCATTAAAAGTTTGGTCAAAGCGTAAATTGAAAACTGAATTTTCGAACAGCGCAAGTAGATACAGTATAAACAGTTACGAAAACTGTTCATCTTAAAGATGAATGCGTCATCAAAATTTCTCAAGAAACGTCTAGAAAAGGTAAAGTCGAATGCATGAGAATAGACCGACAAAATTAAAAATTTTAGTCTAAAATAAGCGATGAAAATTATTTGGTACACATTTAAGACAGGGTTAACTGATAATTACTCCTCAGGACTCGCCGTAATTGCAGATCCGCGTGATTTTGAAATATTCCGAATGTGAGTTGTTTGGAATTAGTTCGACCCGAATAACATTCGACTTTCAGATAAAGATTTTTTTACGATTTTCCGTAGCCGAAAGTGAATTTTCTCAAGTGAAATTAATTTTAAAAAAACGCAAAATCTGACGTTGCTTTCACCTTGAGATGGTAGCTCCGATCACTATCCAAATCGCTCATCTCTTATTAAAAATAAGAAAAAATTTCGTTTAAGAACCTAGTCCAAACTGAAGATGAAATCTTTTATCCGGAAATCCTGAAAGAAATCTTTGGATTTAATTTGGAAAAAGCCTTTTGAAAAAGAGACAAACCACAGTGAATTGTGAAGAAAGCGTGGCACCGCTCCATTTGTAAGCGAGCGGAAGTGGTCGCTGACAAGTGGCGTGAGACGCGGTGCGATACTAATTCCAAACAGTTCAATATGATTTTTCACAATTTCAACTGCCATCTTCTGACGGCGAGGGAAAAACATTTACGTAAAACTAATTTTGTAATGCACACGAGAAACTGTTTTTCGAATTCTCTCCGAATGCCATTCGTGACCTTATAAATTACGTGAACCATAATCATGTTTACCTAAAATGAAAACATGTTTGGAAAATTAATGCAAGTCCACGAAAAGAATCGCATTAAAATTTGAAGGTTACAAAAAATCGAATTATGTACTGGGGTTGATGTAGTTGCTTATAGTCCGTTTATAAAAACGATTTCAACGGATACAAGATGACAAATAAGTAAAGCCAAGCAATAAAATGTATTGAATTTATACATTTATTATCATGAATTAATAATTTACATTGTTTCGGTAACAACTGAACAAAGATTCTAGAAAAAATACAATCGTCGAAGATTTAAAAATTTAATGGATTACAGGGAATTAAAAAAATTAAACGAAACCTTTCCTATTGAATTCCATCGCATTAAAAACTGTCACGTACTTACGCATCGTTGCAATCGAGCTAAAATATATACGATCCGTTTACGTCAAAGGATACAGTAATGAACATTTGTGAGCACTTTTTGAAGGAACGTATGCGATCTTCATATTTTTATGCCAAAATACACTGGAGAATATGAAAAAAAAAAGTTTTTAAATCAATGAAATTTTACGCTGCCTCCTGTAACAAATTCTAAAAATATAGGCCCACTTGAAAGGTTTAGTCTCTGTATTCAACCATATCCTCACTCAAGGTGTATCATTTAAAAGTATGAGACTGCATGAAAAATGAATATAACGGGTTAAACTAACGCTACTTTAAAGCGAAAGTTGTTTAACAGGGCCGAGTTCGCGATGGGTGTGAAATCAGCGAGGAGAGCCGCCGAGAAAAAAGTTTTCGATCGGGATCTTGTTTTCGTACTAAGCGAGGGAAGGGGGATCGGATAAATTCAGGAAGAGATTCCGGATTTTGAGGCATTTTGAAAGGGAAAGATAGATTCTATGGAATTTAGAGGTGAAAGCAGGACTACAAGGCGAAAGTGGTCCGGAGCGGGCGACTCGTCCCTTACGTAAAAGAAAGGACGGAGAGAGGGGGAGTTGGAGAGAGGGAGAAGAGAGATATGAAGAAAACAGTTACGGTAAGAGTGAAAAGATATCGTGCTCCGAAGTGAAAAAGAGTTAACCGGTCGGGTTAGACTGATAGGTAGTGTGCCTGCCTCCTAACCCAAAGTCGCGGGTTCGAATCCCGCTTCGGGCATGGATGTTGTGATTCGTCTTGGGATTTTTCCCCTACCTGCAGACAAGCCTAAAATTGGCTTTGCGCGGAAGGCATCATTAAAAAAACACTGCCAAAATGTTTAATTACTAAGGCTCTGTGCTATGAATTGAGGAGGGATACGGTTTACTCATAAATGTCCATATCAAAGCGAAACTTGTATTTATTCTGAAAGTTCCCGATAGAAGTTTTATAAATAGGCGATGCACCCATATTCGAATACAGATTTTTTGCCGGATATGCAGCTTCACAGTCCAATTAACATTTCAAACATTTTTACCGATAAGTTCGGTATTCGTCATTTGAATAAGAAAATAGGAAAAAATTTGCTTTGCTGGACGTGCATATTTTTATTTTTACGAAGTTTAATGCGTTCTACCCTTGTAAATAAATAATGAGTAGCTATCAACTATTTGCCGTCCTTATGATTTCAAAGAAGCTCTTCGATCGTTTAAATTGGCTAAGGATGGTGTCAAAAGCAAATTCAAATAGCAAATAAATGATCAGCTGCATGCGCTCTGGATTAAATCTCGTAAAACCAAGCTTGACCTTGTAAAAATAACACATCCGTCATTAATTAAACGTTCATTTTGGCACTGCAT
Source organism: Uropetala carovei (assembly GCA_036926305.1). Lineage (NCBI taxonomy): Eukaryota > Metazoa > Arthropoda > Insecta > Odonata > Petaluridae > Uropetala > Uropetala carovei. The sequence continues at coordinate 7,779,346 of JAXCHB010000064.1, read as the reverse complement.
ATTTTTAACTTCAAGGAGAAACTCGACTTTTTTTGCGTGAGGTTAAAAGTAAACTGCATTTACAAATAGTGAATGACATGATTATAAGTTAAAAGGAAGGCTACTTTGGTTAACACTGCTCGTTGCTGCCACACGCTGATATTACTGGTTAGAGGAAATATACATACATTGATTGCTCACGAAAAAGCAAGCAAAGGAAAAAAGATAAAAAATAATGCAGAAAATTTCCGCTTATTTGTACTTATCCTACACAAATTGCAAATATTACTGAATAAATACATTAGCCTTGCTACATAAAAGCTAAATGCAGTTGACAAGATGAATTTCCCTGACAAAAATTGCAATTAAATTCAAATTAGTACTTAAAATACAATTGCAGTTCATGGCGGAAAATATACCCAAAAGTAATAAAACCGTAAATTTTAATGATATACGTATTACACCTCATTATCAATAAATGAATGATTTTCCCAAGTTTGACCTATCGCACGCACCCTTCGATTAATCGACTTTATTTCAATACATCGAATAAATCAATCTCAGTTCGATTATTGTGACCAAAGCATCAGATCTACTTACCGTGGGAGTCAGTTTCTTCGTTAAGCTGACCTCAAATTTCACTGAAAAGAAGCCGATTTCAAATGGCGGCGGAGAACTGGCGCCAGTATCAGAAACGTCGTCTTGATTTTCCGCGAGAAGACGACAGAAACTTCCGGATCCGGTCCAGTAGTTGTTACCAAAGAGGAATCCGGAAGCATAGCGTCCGCTGGCATCCGCCACTGTGGGTTAAATAATAATAATATCGTCAGAGGAAAGTTCATTCGAGTTTTCCACGACATCATTGCGATTAAATAACAAAAGAGACGTCACGTGGCGAATAATACCAAACAAATAAGCGCAAACAATTAGCCGTGAATCTCGCGTGAAAATCAGGATCTCACGGTATTTAAATACCTTTCAAATTCCATTTTTTTTATTTAGTAAGAAAACAATTATTTCAAGAGAATCAAATGGCTGTTTCCCGTCGACTGTATCCCAAATCATCACAGATGACTATGTCGATGACTACTAGATCTAATTGTAAGATAAATGTGTACTGTCGTACATGATTCTCTACTCAGAGAACGCAACGACTCGCTCTATATTATAGGAGGCAGTGAAAAATGAGAATGATCCTATGAACTACAACGAAATAATTTTGGTAAGAACAGACTCGCTAAAGATCTTAGATATTTCCTTTTGGTAAAATTGACTCTCCGTCCTTTATCATATTCCTTTGATCCTCAATATCGCATTGATATACAGGTAAAATTGGGAGCTTTGACCCGTTCTGGTGTCTCGAGAAAAAGTTCGTGCCTTCACTTACTCCATCATACTGACCATGAGAGTGACCTATGCCAACGAACGAATCACGAAACACGCCTCCTTCAACCGGTTGTGATTTATCAAGTAAAAGGACGCTGTTAAATAAGAGAAAATTAACCGAAGGGTATTGCTGTTTTTTGTGCCTCGCGCCTCTAATTTTTTTACTCGCATCGTATAAATTGGCTGAAAATTGGGGTTGGCATATGATGAATTTTCAAGGAAGAACGGTACATTATACTTCAAGAATATGAAAAGAAAAAGAATATGAAAAATTGAACAATTACTTATCTCAAGTTTCTCCAATAGCCACAACATGGCTATGAAAAAATGCGCATTTCGGCTACAATGTAGCCGTCTTCAGTAGTAGATTCTAAGAAAGAACATGGTTTTGAGTAACCTTTTAATGACTGTTGAAGATAACAGAAACGAGTACTTATTCAATTTTTATATATTGAAGCGATTATTCTTGAATTTATTTTTAGACATAAGACGATCTCGAAAATTTCACAGTGAAGAATTAGACTTGTAACATAAAGATACAAGAGTATTATACGTCCGTTTTATGGATAAAACTCTTAATTGTGTTATTCATTGGAACTGCTTCTTTTTCAATGTTTTAATCCACCAGTACCTGTGGAAGGAAATGCTCCATGCACTCACTTCCCGTCCTTAGTCAGGGAAAAGATGATATCCCCTTCATTACATCCGTGTGCCGATCCTTGACTAGATAGCACCAAAAGATGAGGGTTATTAAAATCTGTTTATTTTCCAAATAATTAATTCTGCCGGAAACAATATACCCTAGAAAGAATATGTGAACATTATCTGTCAAACATTTCAATGAGCTTAATGGTTGAGGGAGAACTGCAGCGGATAATTTAATTCTTAAAGAAAACTTAAATTGCGCGCTCCGCTGGTAGGTAACTCCCCGCAATTTTGAATAGCGAAATATTTTTATTGTCAAAGATTTTCTAGCGAAAGAACGATACAACAATGGCCAATGCAGATTTGTTAAATTATTAAGATTCAAGCGATTAATGAACGTACTGTGGAATACAACAAAAAATGAAAACCAGTTGTCTTCTCTCTGTGACTGAATAAGGATCTTACACGGAAAATTTTTCACTTTACGTCTCTTAATGTGCCTCTTCGACAACTCCAGCGGTTCTCCAAACAGGGTAAGTGTTCATTGGATTTCCTACAACAACATGTTGCCACCCTAGTTTTACCTTTCCTCTTCCTCAAGTACATGCACACACACACACACGTCTGTGAATTTAATTCACCGTGGACAGCATACAGGTCCTGAAATATTTTATATCAATCGCTATTGCGCATAACAGTTTCTGTCAAACTTCGCAATGCGCTGCTTTTTAGCATAAAATTATTCGGCGAATACAGTCCGAATGACGTGTGGCCGAAGATAATGAGCGCCAAATCAAGCAGCGATTTTCTGTTGCGGAAACTTATTCTTCGAATATTACAGCTCCTGACCTAGATCCCTCAATTTTTTCCGAGTAAACACATTTATATGCTCGTATGACTACGAGTCACAACTCTTATATTGCGTCTCAAGAATTACTGCGTCGTACCATTCTGATCGAAGGACGGTATCGAAAATCCCGGTCACCATCAAAACAACTTCACCACAGTGACCGTGACAATGATCTACCCCAACGAGCGACTCACGAATCTGGCCCCTTCACGCAACAGTTGGATTGCGATTTATCGGACGATACATAAAGGGGAAGTTCTATAATACGAGCCTCAGACAAACAGAAAAAGTATTCAACTTATATGATTCATTATTACAAAATAATACTGCCAGGAATAAACAAATAAATAAGCACGTATAATATACACGCAAAATACTCACTCGCCGACCACCGGGTTTACCTTCGAGTTAACTAGCGGTTGACAAAATCGCGGTTGTAAAGGGTCAAGGCTTATGGGAAATTAGGAGTTAGGGGAGGGATCCCTGAGAGACATACCTAAAATCCTGTATTCTAAACTTCAAGATTAAAAATAAGTATGCTGCCCTTAAAAATCATGCTTCGAATATACATAAATAAAAAGGAAACGCATTAGAAATACAATAATATAATAGAAGAGTAGCCCCTGCTGGCGTCGCCCGCCTGTCTTTACGCTTCAATAAAAGCTGATAAGACCCTCGAACCCCCAACTACATGTCTGCAAGGGCTGAATAATGCGAGGCTGTCTCGGGCTAGGGCTCGAGCTTGTGAAAATCATTGTGACATGGTACTACTATATATTAGTATATTAGTATCATGATTTGTGATCAATGTCTTCCGTAACAACTCGGGCTTTTTTCGGGCCGATTTGCCACTTTAAAAAAAATTAATTTAACTAGTTTATTAGATAACATTATAATATTTGTTACTTAACAATAAAATACGATCAATACAAAATATTTAATTTCATAATAAATATATATATTTATGCAAACCAATAAATTCTCTTTCTCTTGTTAGTTACTTCTAAGTTATACTTTAGACCAGCGGTTTCCAAACTATGGTACGCGTACAACTAGTGGTACGTGAACCTTTTGCCAGTGGTACGCGAGCAGAGTGAAAAGCAGCAGAATATCTGCTTCGAATAGGAAGAAGCAGGAACAGATCAATTGTGGTACGTGAGTTTGGTGCCAAATTCACTACTACATTCACTACATTCATACTTACTAGTACTATGTGGCACGAGGAAATTTTGTCATGTTTTTGGTGGTACGCGAAAAAAAAGTTTGGGAACCGCTGCTTTAGACAGTTTGTGAAGACTCCATTATTATTTTGCTTTAAAATGAGTGAAAACGACGTTAAATCAAAGGTAAAAAGTGTCAATTACGGGACAAAGGAGAAAACTGGAGGGTCAGGTGGAGTTTGGTGTAAATTTGTGTTAGTTTGTGATTGTGTGACATCAAATGATGTCGGTTCTGTTCAGTGCAAATCATGTAAGCGTATTTATAGGTTTAAATAATTTTCTATTTAAGACGTACCTATGTTATCGAAAAAATTGAATTAACTCATAAAATATAAATTAAATACAAAAAATTGATGAATGATTACTTCAAACGCATTTTATATTCTTTCGAGTAAATGAAAACTCCACAAATTCAGAGCATCGATACTTCTGTTAAAACTGTTATTTAATATTAACGTATTAATTGCATTGTTTATGGTATTTTATTTGAGCATCTCTTCATTATAACAGCACTGCACTACAATGCACATGATGAAATAAAATGATAAATTCCTAATTTTGCTTGAACCGAACCGAACCACTGCCAAAAAGTGACCTACGAACCGAACCATTAACCAAACCATCATCGTAAATTGCGAACCGAAACACCGCAAAATTTATAATGGTTTGCAGCTCTGCTACTAAGGCTTAAAAATCTAACCAAGTCCCCAAATAGCAATTTTGACCGCTTTGGGTTAAGAAATGGGACTCCGTATCGATGGACCATGAATTCCGATTGCGTGTTCAGTACAGGTAGTATTCGTCGCTGTTGTTGCCGATTCCGGTTGGGGAGGAGATTTGAGGTTCCTCTCCTTCCCGGCCAAGACGATTCGCATTCGGTAATCGATGTTCCGCAATCGAGTGGCCACGAACATGTTATGATCATCTAAACCAGAATGGAGATGGATTTCTCCCACAGGGAAAACCCGTTCTCTCATAGGATTCGAGGATTTTCCTCGAAAATGACACGAATATTTTTCAAATGAATGGCGCAGTCAGAATCATTCGAGTACCTACTTAGGAAATTTCATAAACGTTTGATAGATTTGATGGTGAAAGGAGGGTTTTCTCCGCTGCTTCTGGAACAAAACGGATTCTTCCGCGTTATGTGAGACTTCGAAGGGAGTAGGGATAATTAGGCGCGCATCGGTGGACCCGGTGGAAGGGAGAGGCGAGGGGAGGAGTATCTACCAGGAAAACGCTGTACCCATCTATCCTAAGAGATTATATGTACGAAACGAATGCAACTTCTCGATAGTGCAAGAGGTGGTGGAAAATTCGAGGAAAATGACATTTGCAGCCTCAAGCTCAACCTCACTTTTTTTCCTGGTTAGCTAAGGAGTCAACAGACGAAGCAAAAAGGTGCCATTTTCAAAACCAAGTAAAACTCAGCACAAGAATATCTACAATAGCAAACAACGCAATTCTTATTAAATATCATTACATAATTTAAAAAAATTCCACACGTATAGGACTATCGAGAGATTCATGTTATTTTGCAAGAAATTTAAAAAAATATCCCATGCCCTATTAATAGCCGGGAAGTGCTAATATATTATTTTATCGGTGGCCAAGTTGTGTTTATGGACTCGTTAAATATACATAAGGACATCTCGTGTTACAAGTAAACGAGCGCCTTCGGACATTTAGGTCAGGAGCTAACATTTCATTCTAAGCGCTTGAAGGCGGTTGGAAGAGTTGGGTTCATGAACCTCGCGAAATTCGTTAAGGAACCGCAGATCGTCGATCCATGAGCTGTGACCTTCACATCATTTCTAACAAAACGGTCATCAAACCACGCGTTTCCGCGTTCAAAATTGACACCGCGAACTAACAGTATAAACCTGCGAGAAACACGGGAGATTTCGCAAACCTTTCAGATTCACTGCTGGCGAATAAAAAGACATTTCCATTTTTTTCTTCTTTTCTCCGTTCTTCATTCATTTCCCGTCCTCCCATCCCCCCCCCCCCTCTCTCTTTCCCCCCTTAACTTCTTCTGAGCTTGTTCTTATTCCCTCCCCCTTTCTATAACGCCCCTCAGCCTTTCTCTGTCTCCCCTCCTCTAACCTCCCTCTCCCACCCTCAGCCTCCCTCTAACTCCCTTTCCATAAGTCTCCCCTCGACTCAGCTCTTCTCGCCCTCTGTTCTGCTCCTGCGCCCACGACTCAGGAGCACATAAAAAGAGAAAGGGAAAGCGGATACATCGGTTCGCGGCGCCGAGAGAAAGTTATCTGCGCTCGTCAGCTGTCTCTCGAATTCTCCATTTCCAAGTCGTCATCCAATTTCGCAACACCAAAAAAATGATCTTCTTCCTCGACCATGGAATAACCTTGCCATGAGAGGATGCACTGTATGTAACACGTAATCAGCTCACTGACACGCAGTTCTTAAATTAATTGCAAACTTCCGGATTTAGTAGAAAGGAAAGGAGTTGCTTGAGTTCCAAAGATCGCGAATGCCGAAACTTTCGGGCGCAGACGGAACGCAGGGCTGAACGCAAAAACCGATTACATGAGGCTACCTTTGCGACTCCCTCCAAATTCGTTTTATATAAAAACCAACCGAACTTGACGTAAACAAAAATACGACTTTTTCGAACGTGGTATTTGGCTGCACAAATTCAAGGTTCGAAGAAAAAAGTGGACTCCAGCAGCGAATCAATCATCAGATGATAAAATTAAAATCTCACGGGCGAATTTGTGTTCAAGATAAATTAAAAATTATAATTTATGATTATCGATATATCACGTGAGACCATCTAATACAAAAGAACTAATCCGATGCGTCCCTCTTTTTGTCTTTGTCATTTTTATTAGTTGCTATGATACTGATTGTGATAGTTAAATGGCTTATCCAAATAACTCTGATTTATTTGTTTTTCTGGTCTCTCGTTTTCGTCACACCTCAATACCTACTCCGACATGCTACGTGATCTGTAATTTCTATTGGGGATATTTAAAAATTCTTATATATCTATTTTAAGTGCAATTATAACAATTAAAATTATGTTATTATAAATCTTCTTTCGAAAAAACGTTACATTAAAAATAAACAAAATACTTTACCTTTTCTTAGTACAACGAACCCCTGGAAGAGCATTAAATCATTAAATAACTGCTATGGATTCTTGTAGATAATGACTAAATTTAAAACTAAAGCTATTATTAAAATTAAAATTTTATGAAATGGCGATAATGGATGATAGAATAATTATGTATCTCTATGTGACCCTTTCTTCATTACTGTAATACTATACGGGTAGGACGCAGGTCACGGAGAGAGGTAATCAAAAGAATTCGTCCTCAGCCATAATTTCATAATAGAGTTAAGGAGGAATTATTTCCATTATTAACTGAGTGAAAGTCTCGGTATTAACTACTAATTATGGAGAGAGGTGTTTAAGGATGATTATCTAAAGGTCACAGGTCACAGTTGCCGATGGATATTTCCGGAAGACAGGTAGAAAGTTGGTCTTAAAAAAAAGGACTCAAGATATGGATCCAGAACAGTGTTGGCTTGAAAAAAAACTTTGGAAACTGCCGCCGTGAGACAACGAAATCTCAAACTCCTATTGGCTGGTCAAACGAGGAAAGCAAATTTCAGTAGAAGGAAACGAGTCTACAAAGCCGTAAGACAGCTATTACGGTGCGGAGTTGAATAAAAAAGTCTAAAGTTCGAGAAGGAAATGAAAACCTCCCCAACAATTAAAACTAAAGGAAAGAAAATCCATGGAAAGAGATGGGAGAAAATTGAGATGATTATGCACGTCTAAAATAATTCTTTTAAATGTGAAGAGCGAAGCAGGAACTACAGTAATAAAAAAAAGATTTATGCCCGGTAATAAATCAATAATAATAACAAAAAATATCGTTATAGTAATAAAGTGACCTGGCTTACAAAACATTTATTGCATACAGGGCCGGATTAAGCGGTTCATGGGCCCCACGCAAAGCACACGTTCTGGGCCCCAGCCTAAAATTGGGCCGGATTAATCTAGAGACCCATTCATTCACAGCACGTGTGTTTTTTAACCATCCTTTTTTATTTTTCTCTCCCCCCTACCTTTCTCTCCCGCAGTTCCTTCCCCCACTTTAATCTTTCCACGAAATCGTAGACAGTAAAAAAAGAAGTAAATTCCCGTATTATAAAATCCAATGTAATGTCTGCAATTTCGCTTAACAGCAACATAATGGTTGTCATTGACGACGGAAGGATTCCAGCTTAACAAACGTTAAATTTTCGCGCCAAAAACCAAATTGTAGACGGATTCGATCCATATTCGAAAATCGACGATAAAAATTTTATTCATTTTCCAATGAAACAGTCCACATTCGAAGATTCTAGGTGAATTTTTTTCCAATTTAAATTTGCAAAAGAACAAAAACTTGCACGTCGATAAACCTATTTTTACGTCTTATGTTATGGGAAATATAAATTATCCTCTGGAATCAAACCCTGGACACATCACAGGTTAACTCTCCAAAATTGCCCAAATGCGTCACGATTACGAAACACTGAAAGTTTTTACGAGTCATTATTGTATCCCGATTAGAATAAAATGATTTGTCTAGTCTTTAATAAGTTATATTATGTTTATCTTTGCCTGAGTACAATATTATGAGTCATTTTATAAAAATATATTATCTGGCCGTTAGGGACAGGAACGTAACCCTAATTTTTAACATTGCTATTATGGGAAAATGTGCTTCAGGAACCAAATATTGTCTTAAGTGCGAGGACCGCCTGTACTTGGAATTGCTGATAAAGTAAGAAAGCGTTTTGCTAAGAAAAGCGTAGCATTTGATACAAAAGAATAAAGGGAAACAAGTAACAGATTTCTGTCCACTGTGGGCCTCCTTGTCCCCTGGGCCCCACGCACTTGCGTGTTTCGCGTACCGCTTAATCCGGTCCTGATTGCATAATAGGACTTAAATTTGCATAAAAGTTATGTAATACTTGACAGAGCACGTGGATACTATAATCAGGCGAAGATTGATGGTGTGAAATCTCTAAAAAACGTCCATAAGCAGAAAGTGATTGGGTGTGGTTGCCTGGAATACTCGGAGCACTCGTCAAACTAGTGAGAAACAAATTAAGAGGAAACGTTGTTTGGAGAAATGTAGTTGAGTGATTTTAAATAAAAACGACCAATATCTCAAAGCCAACCATCGGAATTACACAATAATCTGACGGTTGATATCTAAATAGAAACAGAAACATTGATTAACAAGAGATGAAAGATACACCATGCATGTATAAATAAATGTAAGGCAGAGACAGTCTTTACCATTTATGTAATCATGCCAAAAAAGGTAAATATCAATAGTTTAATATAATATCTAAGCGCTGCAAAATGATATATCAGAATCTCTAACCTCATGAATTATCTGTTACTTTTCTTTTCATAATTTAGTCGTTATATGTATAAACAATGGAAAAGTGGTTTTTGTTCTAATAATAATATATAAATAAGAAATTATAATAAACTTTGCTTTTAGAATGGAAAAGTTTTTTTTTTTGGCCGCATGTTCGGGTCAAGCAAATCCTGGACCTGGCAACCCTATGTACCACCCATTTTTCGTATTTTCACGTACTTTTAGGAAAATCGAACGCGGTGCGATCACTTCGACCGGATCTTTGCTTAATGAATGCTGAGTCTTTCTGAATTCGTTTTTTTATCACGCTTTTCTGCCGAAGATTTTGCTTTCTCATTCACTGACCTCAGCAGTCTATCCTGTACCAACTTCACCGCATTTCACCGCGCTAATGCCCTCATAAAACCACTTTACGGAACTCCGAGTACGCAATAATTTTCATATATCGAAAAATACTAATTATTCAATTTCCCGCATACGTAACTCTAACTTTCCATCTTCATCGTGCCTTGACAGAATAAACTCAGCCACTTCCCTAACTGTTCTTACGTAAACGCTGTTAATGAATCTTTTTTTAAATGAAGACTTCGTTAAACGTAGTTCAGCAGAGCAAATGAATGAATCAGCAGCCGAAAAGTTCTAACGATATTTATCCCTCGCTCGTTTTTTTTGCGACTGCCTAATTAACTCACTTAAGACGTTCAATTATAACTAGCTGTACCCCGCGTAACATACGCTGATCTAGCATATATTAAAGGTTCTTAATTAAACATTCAGGCATTTATTTTTATTTTTGAACATTTTTTAATCAAAGATTTCTCTAAAGACACAATTGTCAATTTCTTGGTACTTTCCTGACACTACAGTAAGTGAATCAAACGATCTGACAGGCTTAGGTAGGTAAAGGCACTTTATCAAATGTTTGGCCTTGTGTCTTATTCATTGTCATTGAAAAAGCCAATCGTATGGGGAATTGTTTTCGTTTGAAACTGAATGGTAAATTTGTGTCTGATGGAATGAGTGAAATTCTTGGAATAAGTACCGTGTCTGAGTTTGCTGCACCGATCACTTTTGCTTTGATTATGTGTGTTTGTATTCGGGTAACAGTAAGTCTTGTACCATTACATAGTCCTCTCCATGGCATTAGGTTTTTAAGGAGCATGATAAAGGCTTCAGTTCATGAGGAGGCATTCCGGCTGTACCCACGTAATGTTTACGCAGATTTCTTTCAATTAATTTATTAATAATAATGTGAATCAATTAATGGTGCAAATGACATCCCCATGGAAAACTATTCTATTAAAGACGTATTTTACTACTTCCTTGCATTATTGATACATCTCCCTCTCTCTCTCTCTCCCTATCCCCCCCTCTCTATCCCCCTCTCCCCTCTTTGTCTCGCCTCTTTCCCCTCTCTCCCTTCCACCCTCTCTCCTTTCCCCCCTCCCTCACCCTGTCTCATTTTCCATTACCCTCTCTATTACTACATTCCTGCATAACCCCTCTTCTCCCCTATTTCCCTCCTCCCTCTCTCCTGCTTTCCCCCATCTCCCTTTCACCTCTTTTCCTTTCACTCTCTCCCCTCTCTCCTTTTCCCCTCCCTCTCTCCCCCCTCTCCTTTTCCCCTTACCCTCTCTTCATTTAAACTGCTTATAAAACACGTTATTTTTACGCTCGTAAGCTATATAGATGTTCATACTATTAAAAGGCAAGAATCCCATATAAAAGCATTGTAGACTTTCCATGGTAGATAAAATTTCCCATTGTTATAAATTTTAAAATTTCTCGTTTTTATGCAGTTAAAATCAAATATTTAAGCTAATTCGGCAAGAATTTGTATTCTCTTTTCAAAAATAATACTTCTCACTCTTTTTTCCGTTTAATACTTCAATTCCGGAGTTTGTATCATAATTTTAAGTAATTTTAAAATACAATTAAAAAGTGGCTTGCACCGATTTAAATGCTTTGCTTATGGGGTTATGAAATGAAAGTTTGGGGTCAAAAGGACCCCTCAAAATGGAAAATGTTCGGATTTTCGATTTTTTCTATTGGTTGTGACCCATGACTGATCATCTCCTCAAATTTCAAAAAACCAGCATTTCTAGAAGTATGTACCTAAACTTTCGTGTCTTAAACCGACACACGTACCTAATATCTCTTTCGCGGAAACATACCTTTTAATATATAGATTAGAGTATTGATGACAAAATAATAATAATTTATTTAACGCAAACTGGTTTCTCCAATTAAATGTGTGGTAATATATTTAAGACAAGCACAAACGACCGTACCCTCAGCAGGATAGGAAACCGCGACCCTTGGATTGGGAGCTAGACACGCTACCCGCCCCTCTACCAAGACCGACGAAATCTGAAGTTAGAAAGCATTTGCGTGTTCCAACAAAAATGTGGTCAACTCTCTCCCAATCTCTTTCTTTCTCTTTCCCTCTCTCTCTCTCTCTCTCTAGAGCAGTGTTTTTAAACCTTTTCTGAGTGGCGGAACACACTGGAATGGGAAAAAATTGGCGGAACACCTATATACTTATGCATTTATATATACGTACATATAACCTTTATTTTATGCGCTTAATAGAAGTACTTTCTGCTTCTGCGATAGATGGAGTTACGATGTTAGAGCAAAATAGATATACTTTTTATTTTTAAATTCATTAAAAAAATCTAAATTTATAGAAGAATTATTTTCGGTGGAACAAACATTTCGACGAACACTTAGGCAATGTTATCGGAACACCCGTGGTCCGCGGAACAACGGTCGAAAAACACCGCTCTAGAGACAGCCAAACAATGGGTCCACATGGATATGTCCCTCAATTTCACGGATCCGCTTAACGGTTACGTATATCGATTTCTCTTCTAACCTCCCTCCCCTCATCTTTCCCTTCTCCCTTCCCCTTTCTTATCCACTCTCACCCCCAAACCTCCGTCATCCTTTCTACCTTTTACTGCTCCATTACAGATCCTTAATATTCCGGTTGTACCCGTGCATCCATCTTATTGCATCGCTTCAACCCACACTATATAGGAGTCGGCAACCTGCGGCTCCCGAGCAGCATGCGACTCTTTACGGACTTGCGTGCGGCTCCCGAGCAGCAGTTTTCCCGAATAATACACCAAAGAACTCTCCGATCAAAACTGGCTTCGTAAATTATTTCAATGTAAATCGCAGAAAAATAGAATGTGTGGGCGTAATATCATAAGATACTTTTGTTTCTCTGAGATAAACGCAAAAAGTAAAACAACGGCAAGGTTAAGAGGGGCCAACGACTGCAGCTCTTCTTATGTCGCTTGTTATCCATGGTTTGAAAAAGTGGCTCTTATGAAAAAGGTTGCCGGCCTCTGCCCTCCGCAGTTTCTCGCCTCATCCTTTTTTAGATTTTCCCTTCTTCGCTTCTTTCATCCTTCCCTTCGTGTCGTCGATGTTTCGGATTCACTTACACGATGATTGTTCACAGAATAAACCTGGGCATAATTCGGCATTATTCGATAAACATTGGAGCCCTTTTTGTTAAACAAATATTCTCCTTTCCAAGTAAATAACTAGGTAACTAAATCTTTAATAGTTTAAGGGTGCTTAAAAAACTATACCCGTCTTGTTTGTTGCGTGATTTTTCCAGTACTGAAATTTTGGTACAACCACACGCTTTACAAGGATGAAAATTTCGGAGTAGGCTACCCAAGCCATAAAATTAATGAAATTGTAAACTTTATTATAATGACTGTAAAATGAAAGGAGAATAATCCATTCGTTTCGACGATGGAAATACTTGTTTTATTATCTATTTTTATATGAAAATTAGAACGCGAGCCGCGGGAGGGCCCCCACCGTAAAATGATCTCTATAACCATTTCTCTCCCAGCTCCTCACCTTCTGAGTCCTTGGGGCATCGTTCTCCATACTCCACCTCCTTCACTAATTAATTTCGAACTTGATAAGTCAAGTGACCTAAAATGCTCCGTGTGATGAAATGGCTGTCTTTCTGCGCCCTATGACTTGCTTTGGGCGTGGGTCTAGCCCCTTATTATACCCGGGACGATTTTTTTCCTCCTATCTTTCGGATCGGTTTCGTCTCACGTTACGCATAAATGGTGCCGAATAACCAATGCGGTGGTTAATCGAAGGTCTCTTTGATACGGGGTCGACGTTTCGAATCCCGCCTCCGGGTGTTTAACGGCTGCAAAGAAAGGGCCCTTTGACCCCAATTTAATGGCTCGGGACAAACCACCCGTGCTTTCTCGTTTCAAATGTGAAACGGAAAAATTTGAACGTTTAGGGACGAAATTAAAGTTGATAAGTACCGCTGAAGTCCTTCTAGTCTTAAATTTCGGATTTAACTCCCAAGTCTTGTATTACGAGTAGGAAAATTCCAAGAATCTCATCTTTATCTTTCCTGATAAGAAAGAGATCCTAACGTATAGGACTGGATAGTTCAGTTTTCTGAAAAAATGTTTATTAAAAAATTACAGTTCTTTTATTCCAATTTTCTACATCTCTAAATTTTCCCCCTATTAAGGACAAAGTTACAGAGGTTCGACCATTTAACCATTTGCTGATTTTTAATGCCTCCGTGTCTTCATAACCAAGAAGAAAACAAGTGAGGAGTAAGAGAGAAAAATACAAGCTGAATTAACGTAAATAGGTAGAGAAAAACATGGGTGAGTCAGATTATACAGGCAACAGAAAAAGAAGGTAGGAGAAAGAAATGGTCAGTGCGGTATCAAGAATAAAGGGATCTTTGGATTGTGTGTATTTACTTATTTATTTATTTATAAGGGATTTGGGTGGGGTAGATTGTGAGGGATAAACCGGTAACTTGCCAGTAGGTATACAACAAGAACTGAATACTCACCATTTTAATTACTGCGCCAACTGAATAAGCTTAATCTCAGAAAAAACGAACGCCATTCTGAATTAAATTAATAATCAAAGAAATAATTATAGCGTTCACCTTCCGATTGAAATCCAACCGATAATTTGGATCAGGAGCGGACAAATTGCGGCCTGCGGGCCATATCCGATATTTATTTATTTTATTTATTGGCAAGAATTCAGAGACAGCACAGGGCCAATTATACTGAATATCGTAACAACAACAATAACAAGAAACAACAATAACAAGGACGAACACACACGACCATGCCCTCAGCAGGATTCGAACCTGCGACCCTAGCATTGGGAGCTACTAGACACGCTAATCACCCCTCTACCAAGGTCGGCAATTCAACCTTTCACTTTTCTCAATCCCAGTGGCCAATGAACGAAAATGCGGAAGCAAAACAAAAAAACTGCGTACAAGTAATTTTTATCGTTTTTATTTTCGATGCGTCGACGCTCCGCTCACTCCGCGCGACCAATTTATGAACGTAACTCACGGCTTTGAATACGCGTTCTCGAAAAAAAAAAAGGCGAGAAAGTTGGAGATGCGGTCCTGATCGATGTACTGACCGGATAACATTTTGGACTTGCTCCCGGAGGAAGCCACACGCGCAAAGTTATGAAAGACTGAAATCAACCGAATCCTGTACCTGCGCCTGATTCATATTTCATTTTCTTTCTTTTCCGGGGACTCGCTTTCCAAAAAGTCGTTTCCGCAAATGATGCCTCTCTCCTCCTCCTTTCTATTCCACCCCACAGACTACACTTCTCAAACAATCTCGCTCCAATAATCTCAGCAAAGGGTACGCGAAGAATTTTGAAAACAAGAATTCACGAGATGGGAATTCTTTGATAAAGCCTTATCGAAGAGAGAAAGTGGGAAAGACGAGTCGCGTAAATATAATATCCGTTAAAGATACGAAAATCGAAGAATGATACTATCGATTCGCGTTTCTAAAAGATAAATTCATCCAGAGATTATCCTTATACGTTAAACCTCTCTGAAACACGAAAATTTTACCATCAGAATTTTTTTTGGGAAACAGCTTCATCAAAATATTTCTGATATTATAAACGAAGTACAAAAATGGAGAGGGAGTCTTAATTCATGAGCCAAGGCTGTTTTTACGGCATTAAAGACGATCGCGTGACACTAAACTGTAGATAATTTATTTGTCAGCACAATGTTCGTGTCGAGTTATTGTCATTAATTTACATATGTCAGCATGACTTTTATGGTGATGGCTGAAATATTTATCCTTTGATATATACAAAAGATTTTCAAGGTTTGAGTGTTCAGAATGGATCTAATACTTTAAACGCCAAGAATTAAAACTGATCGTTAAAAGGATATATATATATATATATATATATATATATATATATATATATATATATATATGAGTATATAACTGTTATGGATTTTACAAGAAAACATTTTATCATTTCAGTGTTCCTTCATCTTTTTACTTTCTGACCGATATTTCGTTGAAAATTCGCCGCATCCGAACCTCGAGATGTCCAAAGTCAAGAGAAGAAGAAAAAATTACCGAGTAATTGGAGATACGGATTATAGAACTTCTCATTTAAAGAGAGGGGAAATACATCTTCTGTTAGTGAAGTTCGAGTTATTAGTGCCCGACCTCATTTTCGGAACTCCGTAAGGTTGGCTCTCGCAAAGTAACTACTATAAAGTATTCTGAATTAACCGCTCTGATTAAAATTGTAAACGTTGGTCTCCATCATTGACCAAAATGGTTTAACAAATCGCTATTTTTGTTTTTAGAAAATTAAGGAAACCTAAAATTGGCAGATGCGCTCAGGCGATCGCGCGCTGCTGAGTCAGAGAATAAAACGTAATTTACTCCTCCAAAGTAAGAAGTGGTAAGTGGACGCGAGAAGAAAAATGCCGTTAACTCTTCTAAACTATTTTCGAAATGTTATCCCAATATCGGTAATTTGATTTGACATGAGATACCGCTTAAGCTTTGCGTTTTACTCGCGGAGTTTTTCAGGGATGTAACGGTCTGCCGTATTTGGGGAATTAGCCCCTGCAAGTTACGCAACATCCGTTCATTATTTTTCTCGATTCTACTACGGAACTTAAATAAGACTATTTTCTGATACTTTTTTCGTCTTCTTTTAAGTTGTTTAAGTCTCACTTTCATTGAAGTTAATTTTTCTATCTCTTTCTCTATTTTTCTGTGGTCACCAATACAGAGGACAAATGATCCGTTTTTGCTGGGATGGGAACAGGGCCGGATTAAGCGGTACGCAAAACACGCAAGTGCGTGGGGCCCAGATTACAAAGGGGACCACCAGGGACGGATTGGGCAGCCAGGGCATCGGGAAAAGTTCTGGTGAGGCGATGCTGTTCATGGGCATGGGTGGCCTAAGTGGTTGCTGCCTCGGCCAGGAGCTGCTGCTTTTCCGTATTCTAAAGCTATTTCAGCAACGCACGTAAGACGGTGGCAGCCCAGAGTGCGTCGGTAATATCACTAGGCTGAGTGGGTGCGAAGTATTTTACGGGGGGCCATGTACCGTTGTGTCTGTCTCTTCCAATTGTCTTATATTTATGCTACCCTTGGTAGCCTCGAGCCTTCTCACTCGGCCCCTCCCCTTGCAGTCCCGAGGCAAGAAAGTCCGAGGAGGATACGGTATTTCCCAAGACCCTTCCTCCTGCGGTTCCTCTTTCTTTCCACGTGCATTAATTCAGGCATGCTCAAAATTTTCGGTTTTTTTGGTTGCGGCTCTTGTTTGAGAACGAAATATATCTTACCCAGGGCTCGGAAGAGTGGATGGTAGCCGGTGCAAATAACTGGGGCCCGGGCTTAATGGGGGGCCCGTTCTCAGGAAAAAGTTTCCTGTGAAGATTAATCACAATACCTGCAATAGTATTATCATAGCAGCGGAAACAATGGTATCACTTAGCGACGTATTTAACGTAAATTTAGAAGAACAATCAAAATATCTCTTAAACTATCGGCTTTATGAAAAAATGTTCCAAATAAAACTTCTATATACTTTTATGATTACAACTGTTTATGAAAATTGAGTTTTGAAGGAGATATTTGGATAAAACGACGAAAAACCAAAATATCTATTAAACTATCCGTTTGACGAAAAACTGTTTCAAACAAAACTTGTAGCAAATTTTATTCTCTACAATTTTTATAATAACAACCATTTATGGAAATTGAGTTTTAAAGGAGACACTAAAAAAAACTGAAAAACGACAGGAGTAAACATCCATATCCTGTTGACCTATAATGTCCAAAAACTAATCAACTCTTGTCACTAATATGAAATAAATATATTAAACACACATGCTGTGAATGAATGGGTCTCTTAATTAATCCGGCCTCATCTTGGGCCGGAGCCCAGAACGTGTGCTTTGCGTGGGGCCCATGAACAGCTTAATCCGGCTCTGGATGGGAACCGAACCCTGTATTTCCCATTGCCTTAATTACTTCTCTTTCGCGATTTCGTCTTTCGCGGTGTTTTCAGGAACGTAACCCCCGCGAAAGACGAGGTCTGCCTGTGTTATGAATACCATTAGAAGGCAAAATTATTATTTCGTATCGTAAAAGAATACAGTCGCCCTTATTGCCATAGATTATATTTTGAATATGTTTACAGAATTCACCGCTACATGGTGGTGGCGCTGTATACAGGAAATTACGAAAAAGTTAAATATCTCCGAAATGGATGGTTCTACGAAAATTTGTTTCAAACAAAACTTGGAATAAATATTATTCTCTACAACTTTGGTCCTTACGAAGGTTACCAATAACGACGTTTTTAAGGAGATATGACGGAAACAGAAAAAACCGATTATTTATAAATAATTCCTAAACAATAACTACTGTGGAAAATTGTTTCAAATGAAAGTTGTAGGAAATTATATTCTCTATAACATTTGTATAGAATTGTATATAAAATAATGATGTTTTAACGGAGAAATATTGCAAAAACCGAACCGGGTTTCGAATAAACCTCGACTTCCGGTTAACCGGTATTGTCCAAAAACTAATCAGTTCTTTGTGCTCACGCTAAAGTGTTATATATAAAATTTGGTATTAATATGACGAGTAATTTTTGAGTTAGAGCGTCCACAATCACATACAGACATCCATCCATCCACACACACACATACATCATTCCGACAATTGTCTAAACGTGTTCTAGGGACCTCAAAACGTGTATTTCCGTCGAATTCTCGAAGTCGATTTTTTTCGTGATCACAATACTTTCTCTATACTACGTACGGAGAAAGTAAAAAAGTAGAGGTCAGGTATAATGTATTTAAATAAAATAAATAAATAAACCGTTACATCTTCGTTGTTACACTGCATGCAAGAATATTTAATGGAAGTGCACTGGCTCTTCTGTTCTGCGTAGACAGGCAGGCAGGATTTTTGCAAATTCCTGCGTCGTATGCAACGCAGCTCAATCGTCAATTACCCAAATATTCATGATGCCTTATCTGTAATATATATTCGAGTATGATATATGTAATTAACTAAAGAAATGCAAGATTGAAGTAGGTCCATAAGTTTCATCATAAAATAAGCAGTTCATGCCATGTTAATTGGCTGTTACCTAAATATTCGCTGAAGGAATAGCATTCTGCATGGCAAAGACTACAGTTAAAAGCAAATGTGAGCACAGTTATAACATGAAGCAAGGACAATTATTTGGAATTTACTTTAGGCGAAACACCACCGAAATGCGCGTCTGGTCTTTCATAATCTCGTTATGGCTGTTGGAGACATCAACGACAGGTGCCTATTTTTTCTATTTTTTGTGTTTACGTGCTTATTCTTGAACAACATTATAGCTTCGCAATTCACCTTTACCTTTCAAATTTGCGATTTACGAAAATCTCACTGCTAGAGTATTTGTTCCTCGTAAGAAGTGATTTAGCAACGTAATTATTGCCATTACCACCAAGAATGTTATTCAAATATCTCCAGTACCTCTTCGTTTTTTCTTCTCTCTCTCTCAAACTCTCTCCATTTAAAACTCACTCTCACTCCCTTTCTCTTTGATTCCAATTCTTTGTCAAAGTTTTCCATCATGAGTCTGACAATCGAAACACCCATAAATACATACAGAAAAAGTAAACAGTATTTGGGAAAGTAAAAGAATAAAGCACGATACTACCGGAAGTGAAAATGTTCGCCCTCAAATTCCATTCACAGGAAAACCCCATCTGTACATCCATCAACATAACTTTTCGATAAATTTATTCGGAGATATGTTTCTTCACAGATTGGAACTGAAAGAATGATATCTTTCAGATGTTGCATGTCTTTCCGCTGGTAAACCAAGTACGACTCCAATGAGAATGAAAAAAAACTCCTAAGATATCTATAACTTACATTTCATTATACTTTTTCCATGAAAGTTCACGTTATAGTCTTCACTATACCCTATCTGTATAAAGTGGTGTAATGATTGCAATGGGTAATATTTAAAAAATAGAAAGGGTACTGTAATATCACACTTTTTTAATTTTTAAACAGCACTTTACGGCCTTTCACAATGAACGTAACGACGATAACAAATACGGAGACATGCAACTATGCCATAAACAGAAGAATCCGCGAACCCTGCATTGGGAGATAGGCTAACAATCCCTCTACTAAGGCTCGTATGTGCGTAGGTATGTATGTCCGTTATTTTTCAAATATATTTTCGTATACACAATGGAGAAAAGAAAACAAAACACGCGAGATAAAGCATCTTCTTCCCTTCTTGTCTCCGCATCGCTCCCACTCCTCAAATAAGCAAAAGGAAAAGTGGGTGAGATTTTTTCACACCCCATTGTGTACCTCCATCATACCGGAAGTGGTCGGTGTCCTCAGCTATGGCACCAATTTTCTCGCTTCTTTCCATGAATCATATCCTACCGCCACAAGTAACAGCCTTTGCGTTTGAAAAAGGTTGGACTTTCACCGTCAATGTTTATCGGAGGATTCAGACCTCGAGAAAGAGTCTTCTCTTTGAGGAAAAAACGCCGAGTCAGCATTCGTGAGCACAAAATCGTGACTTTCATCGCTGGGTTATAAAAAGCGATATCTTTTGAATCGCGCAAATGATTTAAAATATTTCGGGTTAATTCCGCGAAATATCTTCCACGAAATCCGTTCTTGAGAGCTTTTTCAAAAAATGTTACTAGGAATGCTGACGAGAAAGTTAAATGACTACGCTCGAAATAATGGTTCTGCCAATCGAGTTAAATTCCCACCACAGGTGTCGGTTTTAATCAGTTAGTAATTTAAAAGATATTATCTTTCGCTTAAAAATGAATTCTAAACTTGTCATGACTGTTTTAAAAATCCTCGCTACCAAACCGAAGGTATATATACACACCAACATCGCATGCAAAGATGCAAAAACACACGGGCATATATTTGTATAGGTAAACAAAAACATACATTCATTAGAGAATTATCGAGCTCGTCTCATGCCTGTAACAAACTCAAGAATAAGCACTCCGATACCAAAAATTGAAAAATACGATAGTAGTTTCATTTTTAGGCGTGTGAGCGCCTACTAGCGTCGGTCTGTCCGACCGTCCGCATGTTCGTTCTCGGCTTCTACCGAACGGATTTTCATGAAATTTGATATTAAGGACTTGCAATCAAAGTTAATAAGAAAATCGCATAAATGAATCACGTAAGCCAATCAGGCGTACCACTTTACTTGTGACAAAAATGAATTTTTCGTCATATCTCGTAAAGTATTGCTCATATCGAAATAGTTATCAAATAAAACTTGTAGAACTAGAAAAAAAGAGTATTTCTTTTCCTATACATTTTTATAGTAGAGGAAACCGTTATCAAGAAAATCAAACGAGAATGTCTTAATTCGATTTGAACTTTGAAAATTTCTTGCATGGTTACTTCTTCATTGTTGCTGACATAATGTCACAAACAAACGTTTAACTTCCTTACGTGTGCATACAATATTTTTAAATAAAAAGAAAATGGATTATTTATGATGAAGAAAAGAACTTTACAACGCAATTTCCCTTACGTACAGGTATATAATTTCTTTCTAATACTCCATTGCACGAAACGCGCCAATTTGTGATACGCTGTACACTTTCCTAACTTGTTATAGACTAACTCTCGGTGAAAAGCCAATTAGGCCGAAATGCGTATCTGGTTGTTCATAACCTTCTTAATGGCTATTGAAGATGCGTAAGATAAGTGTATACTTTTCCACTTTTTAAAAAAATATTGCAGTCTTGTTTTTGAAAAAAAATGCGTGCACGTACGTTCGAGCGAAAGAAAACAAATTCCACATAATCGATCAGGTATTAGGAAGAAAATCCAGATAAGATGAAAACCCTAGAAAGTGGGCCATAACCCAACTTGAAATTTGTTCAACTTGAATTTTAAGACTCCTTATTTTAATAGCTTTCCTACACTTTTCGACGTTTTTTTTTCTCGCGAGTAACGCTTTTAAACCTTCCATCCTTCTTCAGGAGTGATTCTCCCATTTTTCTTCCGCACACACGTGCCTCTTTTTTTAACGCCACCCGTCCCAAATCTCTTCGTCTAATTTAAAAGCGACCGAAAATCGCAAATGCCTCTCCACTAAACATCCCGCAAGAGCTCTCTCCTCCCGAAAAATCTTCCCTCTCTCTCTCCGCTGGCTTAACTATATATATATATATATATATATATATATATATATATATATATATATATATATATATATATATATATATATATATATATATATATATATATATATATATATATATATATATATATATATATATATATATATATATATATATATATATATATATATATATATATATATATATATATATATATATATATATATATATATATATATATATATATATATATATATATATATATATATATATATATATATATATATATATATATATATATATATACACGAGGGAAAGTCAGAAAGTAAGGTTCCCTATTTTTTTATTTTGAATGTAAACAGGTTACAATGCGGAACACATGGAACAGATATAGGCACATAGTCTATTTTTCGACATACTCGCCTTGTCTGTTGAGGCACTTATCATAGCGGTAGATCAAGGCCTTCGTGGTAGAAAGATGCGTCCTGCAGACTTAGCCAACGTTTGACCTCCTCTTGGACGTCTTCATCAGACTGGAAGCTTGGGCCTCGAAGGTGCTTCTTCAGTTTGGGGAACAGGTGGAAGTCCGATGGTGCCAAATCAGGACTATAGGCAGGTTGGGGCAGAATTTCCCAGTGCCAAGTGCTCAAGAGATTCACTGTGGCATGAGCAGTGTGTGGCCGGGCATTATCGCGCAACAGCAGCACTCCCTTTGACAGCAAGCCGGACCTCTTGCGACGAACAACCTCCTTAAGTTTCGTGAGGGTGGCCTGATAACCAGCTGCACTGACTGTCTGCAGGACGCATCTTTTTACCACCAAGGCTTCGATTTCTTGATCTACCGCTATGATAAGTGCCTCAACAGACAAGGCGACTATGTTGAAAAATAGACTGAATATGTGCCTATATCTCTTCCATGTGTTCCGCATTGTAACTTGTTTACATTAAAAATAAAAAAATAGGGAACCTTACTTTCTGACTTACCCTCGTGTGTGTGTTTTCCTTAAGCATTTATATATATATATATATATATATATATATATAAATAAAGGAAAGGTAATAATAAAGGTAGCAACAAGGTGTTGGAGGAAGCCCATATATATATGTAACCTTCTCCACCCCTTTCTCTCAACCACCACACAGCATACCTCTCTCTCCCGCTTACTTTCTCCGCCCCACGCCACGCACGCACGCATCTCGAGAGAGAGAAAAGATTCCTATGTCCTTGCATCCTTCCCTTGCATCACAGACTCGCGTGTGACACTTCCCTCGATGTAACACGCGTTTCCGATGCGTCTCTCTTCCCTCGAAATCACCCGCTTCTCTTTCTCCCCTTTACAATGCCTCCTATCTTTCCCTCGACTCCCAACCTCACTTCCGCCACCCTCTCTCGCTCGATAACTGGAATTCTTCCGTCCTTTCTCCCACCGGTTTTACCCCGATTAAACTCTCTCGAAAATGAATCACCGGTTTGGTCTTACTCGTTTTATTTATTTCTTGATTTTTTTCATTTTCCACCCGCCGGATTCTTCCCCGTCCCGTTCGTTCGGTCGCTCGGTTACGTAACGATCATGAAATACGTCTATGATGTTTCATCGACCCGAGTTTCCTCTCACCCTCCCACTTCCGCTCTCCTTTCTTCTACTCTCCCTCTGGCTCACTCTCCTCGTCGTCATTGCTCTTAATTGTCAATCTCCACGCCTCGCTTTTTTTTACCTCCTCTTCGGCGTAAATATTAAAACGGAGCCGGGGAAAGTGTACGACTTTCCCGAGATCCTTTGCGTAATATTGACATCACACATTTTCTAGGCCCTGTCCTTAACCGTGTTATTCTATTCAGACGTATTAGTGCGCCTAATTAGATGGTCGTTATCGCCGATCTTTTCGGGTGCCTGTAACAAAATAAACCGGAAAGAGAAGAACTAGCAGAGATGCTTTAAAAACGCATTCTTCTTTCTACATAGTCATGTACGTTAGGGGTTTGAACGTTTCGTGAAAATTTACGAAAGATGAAGCCGGTCGGGTTAGACTGGTAGGCAGTGCGCCTGCCTTCTAACCCTAAAGGTCGCGGGTTCGAATCCCGCTTCGGGCATGGATGTTGTGATGTATGTTGATTTTCTCTAACAGAATTTGACGGTGCAAAATGACCTTAGCTGTTGACGCATCTAAAAACCTAATTACTACTACTACGAACGATGAAATAGTGTTTTAGAGGAAGGTAAGTAAGTATAACCCCTTTACGTGTGGCGTTAAAATATAGCGGGCCATGAAAGTTCAAATTGTGCCTTATAAAGATTGCTTTGAAGTGAATGCTGAATTGTTAAACACTTCTTGAAATTTACACGATAAATTTAACTCGCTCAGCGATAAAATTGTTGAGCGCGTTTCATCTACCAATCTCTGTAGTAATTTTACCGATGGTTGACTCTAACTAGCATTCTTTTGAACGATTTTGAACACACTGCAATTGATGCACGCATTTCATGTATCTAACCTTGTAATTACCATGGAAATCATTCATTTTTTGCTCATTCGCTAATGCGTTTTTGAATTCTTGAAATGTAGTCGGAGAAGGGAATTTAAGCGTAGTTATAACAGGACAAATGTTGCCCAAGTGGCAGTGAGGAAGACTATGAATAGCGAGGTGATAAAATCTAGTATAGGTGTGAATTAAAAGAAATAGCGAAAAGTCGGAGGTACATTCACTTCGTCCTTATTTAGTTAAAAGTTAAAGGGCAAACTATGAAAATAATGGCGCAATAAGTTGAGTCACAAACATTCTACCAATGACGTCCAAAAGAAACCTGGGAAACCTAGGTAAACGACCGAAGTATATTCTACACATATAGCCGCTTTAATGATTCCGATCCGTTTAAATACTTATAGCTCTAGAAAGGGAAAATAGAGCGAATATAGGTACGATTCAGTTTTCATTTATATAATAATAATATTTAAAGTAACTTTTCATCTTACGAAGTTAATGTTCAATTCGATTCTATTAGAAGTACCTTTGCGTCGACATTTGAGGAAATTCCTAACTAAATAAATATTATCGCCTGCAGACGTACGATTTTTGCGCCCCTTTCTCCACTTAGGAAATAAGTTCGAATGAGAACCTGCAGCCTGCAGCCACGTCTACCTTAATTTTAGTTGTTTTAATTTAAACGCGGAAGTTGTGAAGTTTCCAAATATTTCGAAGACTACCTTGCCTAAAATATTTTCAAGAAAAACTTTCTCCCTGTTATCATCTCTAAGGCTTCATTCTATGACAAAACAAAGCAAAAACATGTATGCATTCACGCACATTCACACGCAGATCGGGTTTATGGAAATTTACTCCGCGGCAGTGACCCTTGTACTCAAGACTAATAAAACTGGTTTCCAGGAACTTGAGTTGACGGCACTGAACTACGCTTGGAGATGCCACGAATGTTACATTATATCACGGCGGAATGTTACACGCTGTCAGCAGTCAACAAAAAAAACTGGTTTACGGAGCGTTAGACGAACGGCAGTGACCTACACTTGGAAACGACACACATTTCATTCCGAGCTATCATAGAGGAACGCCACAGCAAGCCAGCTAGTCCAAAACCATCCAACGATGAGCCTCTATATTATCACGATCCTATCGATGAAGACGTCTTCGTTATAGATATGAAAATAATCATCGCTGGACCATTTTAACTTTATTTTTTATCGGTCCTAGACGACATTATTTCAAAATTTCGTACGTAAACGCGAATTTCCATGCGTCCAGTTTTTTTCTATGTCAAATTATTTTTGATTAAGGTTCGACTTTCAGAGATCGGACATCATTTCTGTAGTGATCTCCGAAGAATGTCCAGGAAAAATCGTTTACTTACACGAACATAAAAGAAAACACAGGGAGGTATTTTAAGGCAATAGGGGGAGAGAGAAACTTGAATATACAAGAGAACATGGATTTTGGGTATGTCTATCAAGAAAAGTAAAAGTATATCGACGAAGAAATGTCGCAGTGGATATAAGCCAAGGAAAGATGCAAATGCGGCGGTGACTGTGGAATTTGGAGACGTGTTGCGAGACTGACATTGGGAGATATAAGGAGGGAGGGAGCGTGGAAATTGGCGGGAGAGGACGATGGGGAGGAATGAGAGGGGGTGGAGGAAACGAAAGGAGGTGGAGGAGAGAGTGGAGAGCAAAAAACACGCCGAAATAAGGGCAGAAAGAGATGGTAGTGAAGTGGGCAGGGAGGGAGAGATAGGAAGAGGGTAGGGAGAGAGAGGTAGGATGAGACAGACAGACAGACAAACGACTTTATTAGGGCGAAATTGAGACTACATAGTCCCTTCTTACATTTAACCCTGCGTCAACAATTACAAATGAGAATAAAATAGTAATAATAATTTTACAGAAAAGAACCAGAAAAAAATAAATAGAAAAACACAAGCAAAACACCAAATCACACATTCGGAAAATTTCTACAAAAAGACAGAGTAATTGTGGTAAAAACCTAGGAAAGACCTGACTTGGGGGGAGGGAGAGAAAAGAGGAGTGAATGGGCAGCATTGGTGGTTACGAATTCCTCGGCGGGCCGCATTGCAAGTTGTCAATAATTTGGCGGACCAGATTAGACTTTAAAGCGGATGTTAAGTAGAGATCCTCAGGTATCATATAAGCGAAAATCAAATCTAAATTAGGATTTTTAGGGTTTAAAAAATCAACATCAAGAGTTTTACTGTCGTAATTTGAATGTACATTATATAGATTTGTGTTAACTCTCTTTTTAATAATAGTTTCTCCGGCCCCATAAAGTGCTCTCGAGGGCCGCAGATTGCTCAACACTGGGCATCCATATATAGCGCCTTTATTGGCGTTAGAATCTAATATTAGGCAGTTTCTCCTTGAACATAAAATATAGAGAGCGAGGAAGCGAGGAAAGAATTTGTGTGTAAGTTGGAGAGCGGAAAGGGAAGAGAAAGGCGGGAATATTAATTAGGAAGAGGAATTAGAGATGTGAATTGAGGCGATATTGTCGGATCGTGCGATCAAGGAACGAGTATTGGGAAGGAGGATAGAGATTGACCGAAGAGCGGAGAAGGGAGGAAGAAGAGGGGGAGGGAGAAGATGAGGTGGGGTCGGGGAGGGGGAGGAGAGAAAGCGCGATCAGAGCCAAGTGGAGTGGGGGAAGGAATGAGGGCGGTAGGGGAAGAGGGGAGAGCGATGGGTGCGATTGGGAATTCGAACGAGATGCGAAATGCGCGAAGATTCCGGAAAAAGATAAAGGAGCCGAGTGGGAGGAAGGAAGGTGGGTTGGTGGGAGCAGAGAGAGAGAGAGAGCATTTGAGGTTTAAATGTTGTGTGTGTGTATTACTAACATGATTATATTGCCGCATGTTTACTGAAAATCTAATATATAAAACTGACTTCGTCGTCGTCGGTGGGAAACTCTGTAATGCTATTTTTAACAAACTTTCCGAGTAGCTAGAAGGTTGACATTTGGTAGGAATGTTCGGTTCTTAAATTAGAAGCCATTTATGAAAAAAAAATTCCAAGAAAATTCCCGAGAATGATTTCCATTCCTCATAAGATAACATGGAGAAATCGATATTTCGACCTGCAACCTTATTTTATTTTGCTTATTAAAATTCACATATTTGACCTACGATATTTGGACTTGGACTGCATTAAAGAAAAATAAATGCAGTTTCTTATTCTTATCGTCTTTTATCGCTTTCGAATCTAAATCTTTCGAATTTAACGTTTTAATAACAAATTTTGACAAAATTTAGCGTTTTTAACATGAAATTGCCTTGTCAACCGATTACATTGTTAAACTCGAAATCCTATTACTCTCACGTATGCTCACCTTCTCTCCGGACCTCCATGGACCCTCCCGGCCCAATTCATAGGTATCAGCGATTTCTCAGAATTAGTTTTTACTTTCTCCAATATACGTAGTAGTATTGTTTTCATGAAAAAATTCGAAATCGAGATTTCAACGGAAATAAACACGATTTTACGTCACGTTGCCATGGTAAATGACATGTTTGTTTCTTTCGTATGTTTATCAATAAGCTACTGTAAGGAATGTATTTTAATGAAACCCAGTACCTGTCAGATAAATCGGGCATCGCCGGATACTTTCAGCTAGTCTATACATATCTATAAAGTAAGGTGTTTGTATGTATGTATGTATGTATGTATGTATGTATGTATGTTCTGCTAAGGCTCAGAAAATACAACACGCAGAAAAAAGAGGAAGGTGTCATATTAACCGTTATCATGTGTACGGTGGTGAAGTAAGGTTTTTAAACCGATTCGGTGTACTATTTAATTATAATAAAATATTTTCGTTTATATGGGATTTCCATTTAAAATTTTTTCGTAAATTTCTCGAATTTTTTAACTCCTTACATATATATCGCAGACATATGCTCTCGCAGACTTTTTTGTGGTAAATTATCTCCTCTTTTGGAATAATTTTTTAAAAGAGGGGTTTACAGATCAAATAAGACGAATTGAAGGGAAAATCTTATTTTTCATTATTGCTCAGCATTTGGATATACTTAGCAACCGATGTAAACAAATTACGTTTGAACTATAAACATATCGTAAACGTAGAAATAGCTGATGAAATACTCATTTGATATCTTCTGATTTGATTGTATGTTTTTCGTTCATTATCTATGGTCTTCTATACACAGGTTAATTCTGCGAATAAACATTAGTGAACTGTTTCTTTTTCTGTAATCGTGTCATTCGCATTATAGATATGTTTGGACATAAGTTAAATTGTTTTTATATACCTTTTGTCTTATTTTATTTCATATTTTGTTTAAGTAAAAATTACTGAAGATATATAATTCAATTACTACGTTAAAGTTTTTGTTTTGTTTTAACAGTTTATCAATAAAAAACTGAATTGAGTATTTCATGCTAACACGCAAGTTTTTTCCTATGCTCATCCATTTTGCGTTTCAATAATAATTAGATACTTTTTTGTAATATATAATATCGTTTTGAATTAAAAGAGAGTTTTATCAAATGGAAATAAGGTTCACTCTTGAATAATTGTTATTTTAATACGAGAACTAAATTAGATTAACATTTTGAACACGTAACGCGGTGAATTTCGAAAGATTTTATTTGAATAATACTTTTGTTGAACTTTATTATGTCTTCTGAACTAAAATTAAGAATTCGTGTCTGCGGTTCCATGGGTAAAATGTAAACACTACCGATACACTCACGTAATTAATTGCGTTAGAAAAGTAAAACATTTTACTACATTATTTAAAATCGATTCGTTCGAATATCTCAATCTATTATTCAATTAATTACGATGGAAAACACAATTATGATCAATAATTTTATATCTATTTAGAGTAATAATAGGTATTCTTATTTAGTTTCTCCTGTTATTATGTTGACATTCAAACTCATATTCCGCGTAATCAATATTTACTCATCACTACGACACGCTATTTTGTGATTGTTGGTTGTTTATTTAGCAACTGAATAGAAAGCGTCAGTCGCCATCATCAGATACATTGAGCTTTAGGAGATTATTCGTTGGTTGGTTTCGGTTAGTTTGTTGTTTTCATTTGCTTTCGTTTCGTGTCCATTTTTTGTGGTCTTTGTTTGTTTTCTTTGTTTTCGTTCTTAGTTGTTCATTTTGTATTCTTTGTTTATATTCTTTGGTTGTGCTCTTGATTTTTGTTCCTTGATTACTTATTTGTCGGTTTACACCTTTTATGCCGGCTATTGGTTAGAGTTTAATTCATTTCTTTTTTCTTGGTGGTTTTTACATTGAACTTATATTCTTTGGTTGTACTCTTAATTTATGTTCCACGATTATTTATTTGTCGGTTTACATCCTTTTCTGCCGGCTATTGGTTAGCGTTTAATTCATTTCTTTTTTCTTGGTGGTTTTTGTAGTTTTCGTATTGGTTCGTTTCGTGTTCTTTCCACTTTATTTCAAGACTCCTGATGTAGTTTACAGAAAGGAGAGGAGAAGTTTTAGTATGTATCATTTTCTCAGGCTGTCTTCTAAGGGGGGAAAATTATAACTATTTGCAGTCCGAAATGCACCCGGGCGAAGCCGGGTACGAAAAGCTAGTTTTCTATAAAAAATGGGGCAGTGTTCGTAGGCTTTTTAACCTTTAAGGTACACCTGAAGATCTGCCTCAAACCCTTTAAGTTCAAACATCCATGGAATACTATGGGTATATATAAATGTCCCGTACGCCACCTGAATTTCGTCAATTTTTATAACAATAACAATAAGGTGAAAGCACTGGGATAGAAGGCGAGTTAGTTTGGATATTTGCATTTGGATGATACAAAGCAAAGACGCCCAGTCTAAATGTGTTCATTACAATAAAAAATGACTAAAGCAAGTATCAATGAATACAATAGAATTCCAACCCTGGACTTTCTTATAAAAAATATTTTATTTGACTGGGCATTAATTTATCTTTTATTCAAGTCCCTAGATTTCGGAAACCACCAACTCCTGGAAAAATATTTTTGCAGATATCAAGTTTTGTCCAGGTTATTGTTTTCATTTTAAAATTCCTTTGAAGTGATCGGGTTCGAATTAAATGGGTCTCATTTCCCCATCAAAATTTTATAGGGTGTAGTGAAGGGTATTGCAGATATGAGATTTACAACAGCATATTTATGGGTACAAACTCGGTACTTGAATTTACGAACAAGTAATTTTTTAAAGCTAAATTAATACAGCAATTCGATTAGAACCGGAAGAAAAGTGTACTTTGCAAGTGTACTAAATTAAGAAATGTAATCACAATGACTACTTCAGATCCTATTCCTGAAGTTGTTTCCCTTCAACCAATTTCATGAATAGTTATTATTTCTAGCATTATTAATTTCAAAATTAGATAGATTCACCGATCGTGTTAATAACTGTATTAATGTAAGGTTAACGCTATAACATAGAACAAATAGGAAATCACTCACAATCAGCCAATTATCTAATTTGAATTTAGCATATTCATTTACAATATAGTTTTTCCAGTTAAAAATGTTTATAAGTTCGGTCATCATGACTTCTTCACATAATATTGCTGAAGTTCATCCTACCGACTAAACCAATGCATTTCATTTAGAATTTAGAAATTTTAAAGTGCACAGAGTTGATCCAAAAGGCTAATTTAATTATAACGATAAATCACTAAACAACTAATCATCTTCGTCAACGGAATATTGCATTATAATACACTCTATATTGCATGTAAAAATCTATTTATAACATATTACCAGCTTTTCAAGACGCAGACGCATGTAAATTACCTGACAATATGGGAGCGTAAAATATAAAATGTGAACTCGCACCGGAGAGAGTGAGAGAGAAAGGAGGGGGAGACTGGGGTGGAGAGAGAGGGGGAAGGAAGGAAGGGGCAAATGGAAGCAAGACGGGAAAGAGCGTCATTTTTTCCAGACTGCATGCTGAGATGAGAGATAAATATCACGTACACATCCGCCATAAAATCTATTTTTATTTTTTCCGTGCTTATTCGACGCGTGTCTGAAAACTCGTAAAATCGACTGCCGACGCGATAAAACGATATTATTTTTCCTCCGCAAAACAAAGCGACGAGTTCACTTGAGAATTAATTATCGAGTTCTTCTAAACCCCGAAAACAAATCTTATAAGGTAATAAATAAATAAATAAGGTAATAAATTTTGAGAACTTTTATAATCTACTTCCGGTTAATCACCATTATAGTAAAATGTACGTATGCCTGGTTTTTCATAACCGTGACATGGCTATTGTAGATAGATGCCTATGCTAAGTACATATTTTTCAAAGTTTGATACCCGAGTGCTTATTTTGAAAGCGACGGGTGTTCTTGACACTCAAGGGAGCGTTAACCTAAAATGAAAAAGAGTCGCCTTCTTCTGTTGTTTTTATCGACCCACGCAGCTGCAGGAATCGCATTCTCACGTCGCGTTTTTCTCCACTCGACATATCCATCCTCGTCCGCCGCTTGGATCCTACCAAAGGCTGCTCGACACACAGACGCGAAATTCGGCAGCAAAAAAAAAAACAGAAAAGTAACGCGAATATATATATATATATATATATTTATAAACTTTCATTCTCGTCGACCGCAGCTGCCGAAGAGGAAATTCAGACGCAAACACTTTCACATTTTAATCAAAACTGCACACAATACGTCCGAGGTGCGCTTTCTTCCTTCCCTTTTGTTTCCGACGGTTTCGCCCAACTAATTCGCCGACTCACTAATCGACTCTCCCGAAGCGTAATTTTTTTCTGTCTGCTAAACGCCGCCGTTTAGTTTCGGATCCAATCGCTTTATTCCGTAGATCGGAACGCAGAGGCAACATCCCTTCGCGTCTCACGTAAACATAACGAAAGAATAGTGACGCCCGTTTGGAGGTCGCCTTCGTCTCTAACGGGATGTGGAGGCGGAGGACGAGGGGGTGGGTAGGAGGAGGGGCAGGAGGAGGACGAGGGGGTGGGTAGGAGGAGGGGCAGGAGGAGGAGGCAAGTAGGGGCGAGGGTGGGCAGAGGGGAAGGAACACTTTCCTTTCTCTCGCGACGCCGAAACGCGACGCCCCCGCGCGATGCGTTGGCTCGAAGACTTTCTCCGCCGGCGAAATCGGCACTGTTCGCAAAAAATTACTCGTTACGTGTGCTGCCGCAGATCGACGGATAAACGTTTTAATGCGAATTTAAGGAATATAAAATCCCACCGATCGAGATAACGAGAGAAAGATAAGGAGAAAGAGCTGAGGAATGATTATTAGTGGAGGAGAGTCGGTTGGGAGAGGTTTTGGCCGTCGATTTTTAAGGTCGCCTTTCAGGTTCGCCGCTTTCCAGGCGGCCGGCCGTAGAATACAGGCGGAGTAAACGATACATTCTCCCACACTCAATGCTTACGGACATTGCCCTGGCAACTTCTTTCTTCTGAGTAACAGCCATCCGCTATGGCTTGAACGCAAATGAAGATATTTTAAAGGAATCATAATAGAATAAATAATGAATCATCATTCTGCCTGTAAGAGATACTATGGGCAATATTGGGCCAGCAGCTAACAGTTTCAAATTTCTGCTCACTAGTGTCCACCTCCTCACAAGTAGAACTGAGGCAGGAATTCTCTTTCCGTGCCATTTGCAAAGTTCCATTAAACTAATAAAAATCAAAGTCTTCTTCCCAAACTTACGTTTAAAGTCCTCCGCTTCGAACGACTGTAATCGAAATTAGACGTAGAAAAGCTTAAAGAAGACTTGATTCGATAAATATGATACGCGCATCAATCCCAAGCAATCTTCATCAAACATGAAAAAAAGAAAATATTAACCACCTGTTATTCCTTTATGTATTTGAAATGCATCACAATGAGGATTACCGTTTGCAGCAAAACACTTTTCGTGTCCAACGCAAGAGAAAGCGTTCGAAAGGCGAACTATAAAAGGACATCTTCGGGGGAAAACACGAGTTCGGCATTTTGAGTAAACGAATGACTTTGCGCATTGTGAGGAATGTTTCGCAATTTTTCTTCGTATGAAAGCGAAGGATTAAAATTTTGCCACAACAATTCACCGCTCAACATTCTCATTCGATAATGAAGCAACTTCGCCGCCTTCTCCCGCCATTTAGTGGGCGGAGCAGAGCGTGCGAATTTTTCATTCATTTTTTCATCAGGTACGCCGCGACGTAATTTATCCTTAGCATCCACAAAAAGATAACTCAAACTGCCGGTGAAACCACATACAGCCATACGAAGAAGATTGAGAGTCGTTGCCAGGTCCAATTAGGATGATAAAAAAAAACCTTCCATTTTGAAAAGGCTCCGTAAAGGCACAACAGAAACTCACGTGCTTCCATCTCAAAATCAGAGGCACAGGTGAATGGCTCAAGGCCGAATCAAGGCCGAACAAAGGCGTGAGATAAATACACACGTTTCTGCAATTCTACCGCCGAAAAATTAAGGTGAATGCCACAATGGCGTAAACATTATTTGTCGATTATCTCGAGAAACCGGCTCCGAAATGCGCACGCGCCTTCAGTTAATGCTCCTACGTGAATTCGAAGCTTCTTCGAAGATGTGCATTCGGTCGTCGAAAAATTAGGCTGTTTACATTATCTCGGATCCAATGTTAAATGCTCAAGTTCTCTACTAAACGGATATTTACCACTGACAAAGTGAGAATCCTACATTCTCCGAGGTTGATTATGCCACTTCTCCAACTCTACTTGCGGTGACGCCGATTCAGGCGCGTGTTGCAAACGGTCTTTCATATTTACGAATAACAAGGGCCATCAACGTGCGCGGTGCTCATTTGTCCCGAAAATGATAACGGCGCGATAAACATGAGATAATCACGAATTTCGATACGCCACGAACGAAATTAACAATTTACTTTCTCGAGAAGATCGCAAAAAAAAATTACAGCACGCGTACGCGTGACCGAATTCATCCTCGAGTCCGCGCACGCAAGAGAGTTGACTGATTGTGAGAGAAGAAACGCAGAATTTGGAAAATTCTTGGGAAAAATAACACGAGGAGAAAGAAGGAAAAAAGAAGAAGAAAAAAGGACGGCGGCATCTCCGAAAATCATATGCCCTACTTAAATGGGAGCGCCTCGAGGAGGGAGGGGGGGAGGGGGGGAGAGGGAGAGGGAGAGAGAGAGAGAGAGAGAGAGAGAGAGAGAGAGAGACTCTTAGGCCGTGAGGCAACGTGAAAGTGAGAGAGAAAGAGAGAGTAGTTCCCGATTCCATCACTGCATTCCTCTCACCCTTTTAACTCCCTCTCGACTCAAATGACGCAAATCTGCAAACAATTTCATGGTCGACTCGTTGCAACGAGACACGCGCACGTTAAAAAAATAAACGAGAACAACGGATCCGATAAAAAAAAGACCTCGAAGAGAGTTTTTCAACCGGGGACCGTACGTTTATTTATTTATTTTTTCCTCTCCGGTCATCCTCACAAACGCATCTCTTCTGCGCACGCGATGGAAAGCACGCGGCTCTCTCTCTCTCTCTCTTACCAGCGTGACGCTCTCCTATTCGGGGCGGCGATCTTCTTTCATTTTCTCTCTCAGCTGAGCGGCCGACAACGAGAGGAGAGGACGGAAAACGAGTAGGATTTTTCGGTGGAGGAGGAGGAGGCGGCGGTGGGTAGATAAGGTAGGTGGTGGCTGAGGCGGAGTGAGGTTGTGCTAGACAACGCACGTCGTCCCAGACATTGAAAGCGTAGTTGAGGGCACGGGGTGAAAGTCGCCGGGCACCTTTCTCGAAGTCGGTCGGTGGAGGGTGAGGGGGAGGGAG
This sequence comes from Uropetala carovei, assembly GCA_036926305.1. Classification (NCBI taxonomy): domain Eukaryota; kingdom Metazoa; phylum Arthropoda; class Insecta; order Odonata; family Petaluridae; genus Uropetala; species Uropetala carovei. The sequence goes on along the minus strand of JAXCHB010000064.1, from coordinate 7,744,009 downwards.
GGGAGGGGAAAGGGAGGGTGGAGGAAGGTCCGAGAAGAAAGAGAGAAAGAGGGGGAGTGAAGGGAGATAGGGATGGAAGGGGTAGGATTTCTAAAGGCCCACAAGAATCTCCGAAACGGCCCTCACGGAACACGAGGATTGCGCCTATAATCACGCCTCGCGAGGCAACGAAAAGGGATTTATATATTTATTTATTTATTTATTCGGAGATTGAAGCCACGCCTATCGGGAGGGGCAGGGATCACCATTAAGTCGCCGCTCTCCTCTTTAGAACGGCGGCGAAGTATTCTCGGTAACGCGATTCCTAAGACGTAAACCCAACTGCGAAGAGGAATCTGGGACGTGCTTTGGGTAACGTAGGAGGGAGGGAGGGGGGTGGGGCGATTCCATTTAGGGAAGGCACGATTTAGTGATTCTAGTCACGGTTGAAAGGAGCGTATGCGGTGCACCCCGTCGGAGACGTAAAATAAAATCGAAATCGACACAGAAAATGTTTCATATATGATGGAACCGTCATCACCGTCTTAGAATGCAATCTCGCACAAGTTGTCACGAGATGAGGCGCTAATTTCTAACATTTGAAGTGATCGAAAGAGGAATAGAAGTTTGAGGAAGAGAAAGGAGAGAGAGAAAGAGAAGGAATGAAGAGAAAACGAAAAGGACCGGAAATTTTTTATTAATGCAGTATAATTTGTAGGAATTTCTCAAAAAATGCAGATACTGTACGAAACAATAAACCGCTTAGATGCGGCTCAAATCGTCGGCGAAACAAGTAATACTCGTAAACTCTTTCTTGCGTATACTGACATATCATTCATCAATATCAAACCTGTGTTCATAGATACAATCCAGATATACCGCCATCATCGACGCACAATATAATCCCATGAATGATATGTAGGAATTAAAATATAAACATTAAGGTTTCTATAGTACACAGAAGATAATTTTCGAGAATAAAATTCATTCCATCCGAATTATCAATAACTAAAAACAAGAAAGAGGCTGTGATTGATATACCTTTTCAAGCATGATTGAAGTAGATATTTATAGGTGCAAAATATTTTTACAGCTACATTTTTTAATGCAAATCTTGAGTTAGGCTGAATTATCTACCTTAATTAGCATTAAAATTCCATTTTCGAAGGGTATTATCCACTTATTAATATCGATCAAAATAAAAAATAAAACACGTTTAATTCTACTTCCACGAATGAACGATTTTATTACATCTTTTCCTCGTATATAACCTCGGAAGTTGACTATTTTTATGACATTACAAATGGATTGCAGAAGTTTTACGTTGCCAGATAAAATCAATACTTCCCCCTTTTTCGTGGAACAAGTAATATGCGTCATAACATGGAATAGGAAGAGAAATTTACGTTACCGGCGAATTCGCGAATCATTACTTCTCCGTGACGTCATACCCTTCCTTCCCTTTCTCTGCTATTTCCAATATGAAAAAACTTTCGATTCGAAATAACTTCGATCAAGTTTTCCTATTTATCGTTTTTCAGATTTTTCTCGACTTTCTCTCTCATTAACTCTCTCTTCCCTTTCTCTTTAGCTCCTCTTCTTCGTGTCTACCACCCTCTTATAACTTTGCATCCCTATCTCTCTCTCAGGATTCTTTCTCTCACTCTCTCTACAAACAATTGTTACTATAAAGTTTGTAACCGTATTTCTAGAAATACTCTGAATATAATGGTTTAAAAGATCACTCCTTTGTCTACAGCCGATACCTTAAAGCAAGAAATGCATATTTGGAACTTTCACATACAGAAATTTCGTACGGGGATATAATACACTGATAATTGACTGATACAGTTTATCAGTGGCAGTATTTTTAGCTGCGGACCAGGATCCACGGACCACTGGTCCGCGAAAAATGTTTGAGGACCATGGTCCGGGACCATTGGTTCGCGAAAATTTTGAGCGGACCATGATCCGGGACCCCTGGTCCGCAAAAAAGTATAGAAAGGACCAATACAAAGCAAGTGATTGCTAGAATGTGACAGTTCTACCGTGTTGAAATGCCGGTTCTACACGTAAACCATGAAGGAAGATACATTAACAAATTCCATTGGTAAAATGAAAAGAGAAATTTCTGATTACGTACCAGATAAACATTAATCTGCTGACGCCAATGTGTTAAAATACTGTATGTCTAAGAAGCTTGAGCATAAAAATTTGCACGATCTCGCCGTAACAGTGCTGGAGATTCCCCCTCCTCAGGTGTCAGCAGAAAGGCTCTTTTCTGGCCTCAAGTTCATACTGAATCCATCACGCTCCAATTTATCAAAAGAAAAAGTCAATGATATTATGATGTTAAGAACAAATGAAATTTTTGCTCGTAAGGCTTAAATTAACAGAAATGCGTTCATAATAATAATAATAATAATAATAAAAGATATTTATTATTTTATTATTTTATTTAGTCATTATATCTGTATGTCTATGTAGCCGTAGAAATCTTGCATATCACCAACTGGTACACACACATAGTAACAGTGGAGATGTTAGATAAAAATAATAAAAAGGTGATTCAGAAATTTAACAAAACGAAACGTTTCCTTGGCATGGTCCCATTCTTCAGTCAATAAAGAAATTAGTAATGAAAAAAGAAAAAGATAAGAAATTGTGTCATAGTATGAGAGGGGAGAAAATGGCTGGGGCGCGCGTGAATAATTTCTTTTTTAAAATTATTTTATTAACAATAAAGAATAATTTATGGGTATGAAATATTGTTTTAAATACATTAATATTTTTTCCATGAAATGACCGTGTTTCTATATTTTGTAAAGGGCTTTTACTTTTTGAAATTTTATAAGAAAAATTTTATTATATACTTATTATTCACTTCTTGTAAGCACTTTTTATTCGGTTTGTGTGTTATACCTAGTTTATAATAAATAAATATAAATGTTGACAAATATTTAATTTATTCCTTCTTTTCTTGTTAGTATGTTTACGAAAACTGAATCCCGGGAAATTCCCGGGATTCGAGTGAATCAATCTCGGGATCCCGGAACTGAAAAAAACCCGGGAAATGTTAACCCCTACCGCCAAGGGCATGGATGTTTGTGTTCGTACTCATAATTCATATTTTCATCACTCATGTATGTCTGATGTGGAAGGCAACGGGAAACCACCACATCAAATGTGTTTATTCCCTAGCCATGTCCAACCAATCTTAGGATTGAAAACCATGAATGAATGAATATTATTTACTTTTGTCTACTGGTTATCTTTACATTTTACCGTTTAGTCCTTCGCAACAAACGCGTTTAAATTTCTTCCGGACAGAAACAGAAAAATATCGTCGGAACGCGCCTGACACGTTTCTTAAAACTATTAAAATACATCACCTTATATATAATTTTGGAAGTGTCCGTCCGTCCGCCCCCCCCTCCCCCGCCTCCCCCCCCCCGTATCTCAAAAGCCGTTTGTCGTAGAGATATGCGGTAAACAGCGGTTTGTTTCTACATATGTATTTACCAATATAATGTTGATCATGCCAAAGAAAACGCACAAAGGCCACCTTCTTGTTTTTCAACTGCATGACCTCTGGTTGCACATCTGATCGAGTGTGTCCACAGCACCCTTTGTTGAATTGTAGCACTCTATCATTTCGGGTTTTTTGCTCAGTTGGTTGATCGTGGGCCTTTCATGACAGGTGGACAGCAGAAAAACAACTTTGTTTTGTTTGGTTTTGTAAGACAGTAATATTTTGGGGCCGTCAAAACAAAACATAGATGTGCCAATTTTTTTCTTTTTAGTGTCCAACATCTCGTGAGGAATTTCACGCTTGTTATGACGTAAAGTGCCCACAATCGTCAAGTTGTATTGTGGGTCCAGAAGTTCGGTTGCTAATGGCACTGAAGTAAACCAATTGTCTACTGTAACGTTCCTATTAGTACCATGCAAAGTCTTTGTCAGTTCCTTGACAAAATAATCTGCCAGTGGCAAGCCTCCTGTTGATGTGCCTTTTCCAAGATATGGTATTGCGTAAATCATGTATTTCTTTGCCGTATCACATATCATCACTATTTTTATTCCATATTTCGCCGGATTATTAGGGATATACATACGAAAGCTGCATCTCCCTCTAAATTCAAGCAGTTGCTCATCAATAGTTACATAAGAGCCCGGTTTGTATGAATCCCTGCAACCAGATATAAAGTAATCCCACACTTTTCTTATGGGGGCAAAACGATCTTCTTTTTCTCTCTCTGTTCTAGTTGTGCGGTCATCAAATCTCAGGCACTCCAATAAAAAATCAAACCTGTCACAACTCATTGTAGCTTTGTACCTGTCACCACAAAACTCAGAATCAAATAACTCTTTGGAAAGTAAGTGATTGTCTTTTTGCGCTGCAGATAATATGAGAAGTCCCAAAAAAGCGTCAAATTCCTCTTAATCGACTGCTGATACAGTACCGCTTTTTACCTTGTAATTTTAGCTTTTGTTTGTTATCTCAGCATTTGTGCAATGAATTATTTTTTCTCGCATTAGATCTGTAAAAAAGACGGAAAATATATCTTTCGGAGATGTCTTTTTTTTGCGAAGTCCTTTGGGCCCTGGCGAACATGCACAACATTTCTTGCCGCAGTACGAGTAATAGGTGGTTTTGAAGGCACAGCAGACCAACGATGGCCATTTTTCCCGTTCAAATTTAGCTTGTCAGAGACGACAATATACGAACTAGTCGGAGATTGACTGCGAACACGTTGCCTGGGTTGTGTTGGTTGTGCACTTCTCGCTGATGGTGCGCTGCCTGTGCTCGGCAGAGGAAATACATCATTTTGTGAATCTGATGATGCGCATAAGGATGTACTTTCTGGCTAAAGTGTACGCCGTGGTTTCTTTCTTGCTCTAACAACGTTTTCTGTCTCATCAGAACTGGAGTCGGACGCCGGTTCGGCTTCAGCAATAAATTCGGGGTATCATCGGTGTCTTCTATGATATCAATTTCTAAATGATCTGAATCACTGCCACTCTCGTATTCACTTTCATTTTCAATTTCATCCAAATATTTCACAATAGTTTGTTGTAACTTGTCATACTTCTGTGCAGCCAATGCTATAAAAACATGCGAAAATGTAAACTAAATATTTACACACTATTTACAGTTAACACAATATTATATTTATCAAGTCAAACCTCATTGATAAGAAAAAATATAGATACAGAAGAAAATAGTCACAATAGAACCGCGCGTAAAACTTAACGTAGAAGCTAAGATTTCGTCAATTTTACGACGCAACCCCTAAAAGGCTCTGACCCGACACGCAAAACACCACCACGAGTGCTTCCTCGTTCCTCACTCAAGGTCAACTGAAGGTACTGAGGTGGTTGAGACCAACTGCCTACTGGAAGGTGTTGGGGGGAGCAAACCACAGAACGCGCGTCGTCAAATTTACGAAACATTACCTTTCTAGGGTTAAAGAAACCTCTAGCGAAAGGAATTGAACTATATGATCATACGACTTGAGTGCATAGTTCGATAATATTAGTTACTAAAAAGAATACTTCAAACTTTAGTATACATAAAAACGTAAATATTTACGGATAATTATTCAGTTAACTGCGTATGGGAAGCGTTTCTAACGATTTATTCAAAGCAGGTGAATCTTCATTTCATCGTTTGAATGCCCGAAACTTACATTTTAGTACGTAGAACCATTATATTATACATCCATAATGCTTATAAACGCAAATAGTCTCTCGCATAAATTTCAAATTAGATGAAAATAGGGACATACGTTATTTTTTGACACATTACATGGTTATCTTCTATTCATTGGATTATGGAAGTGGAAAAATATACCTCTGTGGAGTTTTCTTATCCATTGTTTAGATTCCTCTATAAATTCATCTTACCATTCCAATTACCCTTTTATTTTCCACTTGAATTCCAGTATTACATGCATTAAAAGTTTAAATTGAGCTATTTCGAACCGTAGGCGGAAAATGATGAACAGAATAAGAAACTTTATGTTTTATTCAAAAGGGTTCATAACCGAAGATTGTAGGTCAATACTTTATTATTTTTATCTCAAAAAGAATGAAAGCCTGCAGGTGGAGTATTCCATTTTACGTGTTATTTTATGGGAAATGGAAAGTTCGCAATCAATTACTGCGTAGCATTAATTTCCTCTCTAATATGAAATTTAAAATATAGATTTCTGACTGACTTCGCATAATAAATTGTCAATACGCGCACACAGCCGTGCCCTCAGCGAAATTCGAACCCGCGAACCTTACCAATACCTGGAAAATGCATTAGTATAGTTAAATGTGAATTATTGAGATCAACTTTTTTTACACACTCCATAATTTTTGATGAATTAATTGAAAAAACGTGCAAACATTGCGTGGGTTCAGCTAGCATATATAATTTTGGAAGTGTCCGTCCGTCCCCCCTTGTATCTCAAAAGCAAGGTTTTATTACTTCATCCATCAAAATACGTAAATATAGACCGATTTTCTTCGTTTTTGCTTTATTCGACGGCTAAGACTCTATAATATCTTATTCTTGCAATGTTCACATGTTACACTGTCAAGGTTTTCAGAAATACGCAACTGTTTTCGAAATTTTGTGGATATTTCATACTCTTTTCGGGTGTTGCCAAGGAGACAATCATTGTTGCCTCCGATTCAATTAATGCCAATTAAACCTTCAAATAGACGAAAGAAAAGCGTTATCCGCTTCGAACTGTTGTTTAAGCTTCGAAATGAATGAAGCATAGCAACGTAAATATTTAAGGATAATTATTCTGCTGGCTGCGTATGGGAAGCGTTTCTAAGGATTTTATCAAGGCATTTCATCGTTTGAATGTTGGAATCTTACCTTTGTGTAAGTAAAACCATTATATTATTTATGTGTAATGCTTATTAATGCAAATAGGCTCAAGCATATATTTAAAATTAGATGAGAATATGGGGATACGTTATTTTTTTAACATATTGAAAGTTGCATGGATATCTTCTCTTCGTAGATAATCTAAATGTCAAAGAACGTTAGGCGATGGGCTACGTTTATTCTGGAGCAGCGTGAAAAAATTTGTTTTACAATAGGAACCTAGAACTTGCCGAAACTTACTTGCCGCAATTACGGCAACAGGCAACTAGTATAAATATATACGTTTTATCTTTGTTACACACATAGAAATGGAATTTTTAAGTTTTTCACCTCACTTTCTCTTTTGCGGGTGTGTTTCGTTAAAATTCATAGTTTCTTATGAAGTAAATAAGCTAGTTTTTATGCCAAACCATGAATGTATGCCACACATATGCGATACTTTCGTCATTTTCCGGCCTTGGTAGAGGGGTGGTTAGCGTGTCTAGCTCCCAGTGTCGCAGGTTCGCATCCTGCCGAGGGCATGGTGGTGTGTGTTCGTCCTTGTTATTGTTTTACGACATTCAGTATAATTGGCCCTGTGCTGTCTCTGAATTCTTGCCAATAACTAAATAAAATAAATTTCTAAAGGAAAATATAGTCGTAACGACAATTATAATCAATAGGGAAATTTTTAATTGAAATATTGTCGAAAAAAATAATCCATTTGGTAAATATAGAGTTTCCACCCACGAGTAATATAAGATACATGTTAGCTGGGTTAATTAAAACACTAATGAATAAAAGAAGACGGGTGTAATGTTTTTATATTGCGAAATCGATTTAAAGTTATTTTTATTAAGACCCCTAAACAGACTATAGCTAACCGTCTTGTGGATGTCTCGATAAAATGTCGAAGCCGTTGGCCAACTCTTAAAATCTCGTTTTTCGTTGCGAAGTGAGAAGTCCATAAAAAATCTAAAGAAATCAATTTCGGAAAGAGTAATATTCTTCTTCCTCTCTTCCGATTCAAATAAATATTTATTTTCTCTCGTAAAAATCGGCCGGTAATCGTGACGCATGTGAGTCACGACGCACGAGCAATCGTCGCGACATGACAGCTTAAATTTTAACACCGTGCGTGAACGCAAACATTTCGACGTTTTAATAGTTAATAATTTATTTCACCTTGGATTTGTATGCGATCCATATCGATAGGACTTGGAGTCGTAAGGAAAGACTTTTATATGCATACATTCATGCACGCACACTAATTAAAATATAAACTCCGTTAAAAATCAATTCCGCGCCAATAACGAGCTAAAACGCCAAAGAAAGGAATAGGAAGAAATTCTCGGCTGTTGAAATCACTCGGGTACAAAGAAATGGCCTGTTTTTCTATCCCTGGAGATTGCCAAAGCGGAAAAGGATTTCGCAAATGAGCCGAAGAAAGCATTCTTCTTATCCTGACACGGAAGCAAAATCGTTACATAAGCTCGGTGCAGACAATTTCCAATGATTTTAATAGAGCGTGTCGATTAATATATGTCTTCTTGGCGATACTGAAATCTTAAGAAATTTACTGAAATATATTAAATGAAGAAAAAGTATTCTGACTACAAAATCACTTTAACGGGAAGTACCTTTGATCGCTTGCCACTTAAATAACTTAGATTTTACGATTCCAAAAACTAGATTAATTATTTTTTCAAATTTTTTACTAAATTCATAATTAACATGATCGCCTAAAACTTGATTTCTTGTTCGTGCCAATTCATCACTTTTCTTAGTTATTTATCTATATATGCATATGGTTCAAATACCTAAAAGTAAGTTTATTTAACAGTAAAAATTTATAGCTTTGACAAAATAATATTAATATCAAACATGAGAAATACGTAACAAGAAAGGTAGAATAATTACACAGAGAAGAATGAGAGAAAAGGGGAAGGCGGAAATGTTAGAATTTTTCTGATTGCGGAAACAATTTCTACCAGGGATTCTTACTTCTGTATATTTACAATTTTTTATTTGATGTTTTGACGAAAACGTGCGAGATAAATCTATATTTCACGGACGCCAAGGCCGAAATGACCTTCACACTCTGATGTAAGGTTTGACCCTTCCTTAAAAGGAGAACGAGAAAGATCGAGCTTTCTATCGTTTTAGATATTTTTCTAAAATCTCGGAATGCTGCTTATTTTCGCGTACTATTATTCCGCCCGAAGTAAACATAAAACGTGCCATCGCCTCTCACTTCTGGTTTATCTAGAAATGAATAATTTAGACTATCGGTTTCACCTAATGTCTTGAATGTGATGTACCAGATATCTGCTGTAGCCATAAAACGATTGTGTAGACTATATGCATCTTTCAGCTATAAAGCAGACTTACTCAATTGCAATCCACAAATCGTCGATTCCATAACTACTGAAGATGACAACTTTGAAGCTGATTCACGAATGTGATTTACGCAAAATGAATGGTTACAATAATATAGTTTATCCTTCAAGTACAATTAACACGTCATAATCCAATTATCGCCATATTAATATTAGTTACATCCGTAATTAAATAACCAAGCTAAAAATATCACTTCCGGCGCAAATTTTATCGAGCGCGTTGAACTATCTCCGTTTCAACATGGATTTTCGGCTAATGAGATCCCCGGAGGGGAATACCTCCATGCACAGTTATGCATGCAATCCAAGAATTTATTCTGGGACGCGGGGAACGCCTAGGGAGAAATTGCCGCCCGTCATGCCACTAGTATTTCAAATAGAAATTTGCAAGATAACTGATGACGACGCAGTTCGTAACGGAACCTGAATGGAACGATATTTATAGATAGGTAAAGTGTTAAACGGTGGGCGATGAGTGTAATTCAAGGAAACAAGAGGAAGTTCTCGTACGTCTTTATTTACAAATCCCGTCATTTTCGCGAGGTGTATATATTTAATATCCAACCGCTTTGCTAAGGGTCACTTGTCCGATAAATTGCAATGAGATACCTCAATGGGAGCTGTTGACTTGCAAGACGAAATTAGGAATGGTTTGTCGAAATTAGCGAGCGATTCCCTTTTCCCATTTTAATGACGAGGAAACCGGACAATGAAATATAAAATTTTAAATATAAATTCAATGGAACTCGGGGGCTTCGGAATCGTTCGAAATCGTAATTTTCATTTGCATCTCGACTTTTCGTCTGATACTTTTGTCAATGAGACCAACGGAACCAATTATCTCTAATCAGAACACAACACATACTGCACTTTGGAAATCGTCCGTAGTATTAGAAAATAATACTGACTCAGCTCCTTCACAAGAGCACGCGATGTAGCTCCAAACAGCATGGCAATGATCGTAATTCTAACCCAAAGAGAACAAGAAAAAATATTTTAAAAAGTACTTTAAAAGAAAAAAAATTTAATTTTATGTAACGAGGATCGTCTAACCAGCTTAAAAAATAATAAAAATTCAAAAAATTGCTATAATCGGAATCGAACACGAGACCGTAACGTTACGAAGCCACCGCTTATCCCACTACACAACCACCTTCGCTAAACATACTCACCATATAGTTGTTAATGTAAAAACCCTAAAAAGAAATATGAAACAAACAAACAAATAAAACATCTGTCGAAATAATTAAATTAAAAAAAAGTTTTCACTCAAGATGGGATCCAAGCAGAAAGAAGTAATCAGAGGAGAAGTTCAAAAACTACTCTTTGTGACATCATGGTTCATGGTGAGGGTGGTATAAGTCACACGAACATCTTCTTGTGACATAGCGTCACGAAATAGGCTGACGCGTATGGCGGGAGAAAATAAGAAAAATCCCGCAGCGATTTGCGTCGCTATTTCACCTGTACGATAGTAACTACTTTTCATTGATTTTTTAAACCAATTTTCTTAAATTAGCAGTAACAGAAAGAATGGAGTATAGTTTTTTGAGCGCCTATAGTCTTAAAGTATCGTTGGACGTGACCGTTTGAAATTCCCCGAAACCTAACCAGTCGTCCTTCAGCTGAGAGGGGCAATTTATTCCGCGACCTTCAACTTTACAACATTTGAGTCTTTTCCGCTGCTTGCTCGAGAGGACCGGATTGGACAAAATTTTTTAGTATGACACGACTATCAGGGTTAGAAAAAAAATCATTTGAGGAAATAAGTGAAAATACGAAACGTCGATACTCAATAAACTTCACTAATAAACTTACAGGAACTTGGTGTAATGATAGGCGTTTATGGTTTTGTGGAAAATGCAAACTTTTAAATGAAAAACGTGACGTGCTAGTATCTTAAACGGAGAGGATAAATTGATGAAATTCGGACAAACTGTTACTGCGTATTCCTATCAAGAAAATTTATATTTTGTTACGGCGCATCCGAGTTCGCGAAATTAATCCACCATCATCAACCAATAAATCGTGCAGTTAACGAAGAAAAAATAACATGATCAAAATTTTGGGGTTTTTATTCCTAGATTGTTTTAAATGTCTATTTTCTCATCCGGACGTTTCATTTCACAACCTGTTGACGAACTGCAATCGACTCCTTAGATCAGTGGTTCTCAACCTTTTTTTGTCTGCGTCACCCTATGTTCAGGTCATTCAATCATGCGTCACCCCGTTTACAGTTCCATTACCTTCAAGTCATCTTTAAAGATAAATTTGGTTTTCCCTGCCACATACATACCAATCACGCTGTTCCCTTACAGATAAAATTCTGACATTTAAATAAGAACGCATGTTTATTCTCCTGGTTGCATTTATGTTTATAAACCAGAATATGGTACACTGTGAATTTATCAAATATTCGCGTCTCCCCTCAATAAACGTCGCGTCACCCTGGGGTGTCATGTCACCCCGGTTGAGAACCACTGCCTTAGATTGAATGGTATAAAAAGCCAGAACTCGTGATTCACAGTTAACTCGACTATGTTGTTTGAAGAATTAATAAAAAATTAAGTCGCGTTTCATCAACAAACTTCATCCTTTCCCTTCAGTGACTCTTCTAACCGCGTATTTTCGAAGCATCAATTACATTATAATGAAGAGAAATCATCGCATACATTCTAGAGTTCAATAGAGTCTTCTTTTTGTTCTGTAACGTTTCAACGATTACACACCTCTCTCTCAACTTTCTCCTCGCACACTCATGAATGTAACTACTAATTAATCTACCGAAAAAAAATGAAGTTTTTGTTAACAGCCAAGAAAGTTATGAATTTTTAATTACTTTAAAAAAAAACGCAAAGAACGCATCATTAATACCGTTTAAGCCCTTCGGTATCATTATGCCTCTTACAAAATATACGTATTCTCCAATCTTTCTCCGGTATTTCTGAATTACATTAGTAACGCATATGGTGTAGGAAGTAGTGTAAGAATCACTAGGAAGTAAAGCGATCACGCAAGAGCGGAACGCCAGCCCTCGCCAACTCCATCCCGTTTCTTTCTGGTCGCAATTCAACGCGAGTAACCAACTCGTGAACATTCTCGTCGCCACATCCACTCGAATCGATTTTTTTTTACGAGAGTCAATGTTTATCCATCACTTCGACGTACGCTGAGCAGAGTCTCTCTTTCTCTCTCGAAGTCCTTTCTCTTTGGAATGCTGAGACTTTTCGACAAGAGACCCCGCAGTACGCATTACTATACTATGTATCGTAAGCATGTTGTCCTCGAACTCAATTTCACCGCGACTGCCGCCTAAAATCTTTCAATACGCCGAAATTTTAGGATATTCGCGACGTGGAAGTGAGAATTTTTTATTTCCATTTCGAGGGCGGATATTTCCGACCTTCAAAATTCGGTCGCGAACCGTAACTCGCGTAATACGTTTGCTTTTTTTTTATTGCAAGCGAAGAGAAAACGGCGGCAACTTCCTGAATTTCAATTGTCGTAAAGCGGCACACTGAGCTCGTTATCTCCTTTTGTTTCCGATCACGCCACGTCGACCCCTCTCAACTAATCCTTAATTAATCGTCTTATGGCTCCAAAGAAGAGCTTGTAAAAAGCGCTCAAATTTTCGATAACTTTTTCAGATTCATGGAACGGTAATTAATCTTAGGATCGAATTCGATTTCAAATACAAATAAAAATATTTTATACGCGTTGATTGAATTTAGTCTTCCGTTCATTTATCAATTGATTTGTGCCACCTTCTTCTCACAGGAAGATAAGAATAGAAGGAGCAAAATTAATGAGTAATTTGTGACGAAATGTAAACCTACCTACTAACCTACTACATTGTTTCTTTACCTTTAGAAATACGAAACATAACAGGTGCGAGGACACATTATTTGGCATAAACTCACTTTACGTTAGAAAACGAATCGAGAGAAATTCATAAACAAACCTCGTTTAAAAAACCCAGAGGACTCCGAAAATGCTGATTCAGGAGTCGGATGTAGTCAAACAGAAGGGACAGAGGAGGAAGGAGAGAGAGAAATACGGAGAGGGGTGGATAGGAAGGAAGAAATTAGCGACTCCTCCCGGCAACGGTGAAAATTGACTATAGTAAACATATGAACACGCACGGTCATATTTCCTCCCCTCTAACGATGCTTGAGATCGCTTGAACTGATATTGAAAGAGATCACTCATCCCGTATATGTTTTCCACGATTTCCTCGGATAATATATTACCGAGGATATCCGCTCGCTTCGACACACCGACGCGTAGGAGGGAATTCATGCCGCCGATTCGGCAAAAAAGCAAGTGCCCAATTGCATTCCAGGCGAGGGTGAAAGTGAGAGAGAAAGCGGAAATGCCGTACGCACGCACACGGGCGCGCGCGCTCGCTCGCTCGCGTCGACGTGCTTTGGAGTGAACGCAATATGATCCTCGGTGCAAACAACGGATCGAGTAAAGAGATGCGCGACAGAGGCACGCCCAAAGCAAAGGCGTTTTTATGAGGTACGCTTTCCATGTTCTCCGAAAGGAATCCTTGAGGACGTGGAGGATATTCAAGTTGAAGGATAAATTCTACGAGGGATTTCTTGAAATACGACCCGCAGACACAATGGAAGGATATTAAAATCGATGCTCGTAACTTAAGGAGAACAATAGGCAACATTTTAGACTTTAGATTTAAAGTTTTAAGAAATGTATTTAAAATATTCAATCCAAAAAATTTCACTTTTAGGCAAGAAAATTTA